>JAMPIV010011222.1:392500-593641 GCA_024509875.1 Oreohelix idahoensis
CCCACATAGAACTACTTGAGACGTCTCCAACACTTTATGTAAATTCTAATGATTCTCCTATATGCCATGTTGTATCTATTATGTCATGTCTGTATATATTAATGTATTTTATGGACAATAAAGATTCTGATATGTATGTATACGCTGTATGAATTTATGTAAATTTACTTTAGGTAATTTCTAATTATTCTCCTATATGCCATGTTGTATTTTATTGTAGCATGTCAGTACATATCAATGTATTTTCTGGAGAATAAAGATTCTGATATGTATGTATGTATGTATGTACGTATGTATGTATGTATGTATGATTAATGTCGCTGGGGCTGCGGAAATTCGAAGCCAAAGTTCTATGTAAATATTTCAGCATTAGTGCAATTATAGGCTCTTTCAGAATATGGAAACATCGATGTAAAAAACACCCATTTTAAATTGCTGGAGATGTTTTCCACACTTTTATTAAGTCTAATCTCAATTGTGCTCTGTCTACTGTAGCGGGAGGTTATTTAAAATTATTTATTTATGTAAGAGTATGCCAGTAAAGAGTTCTGACCTTACAAGTAATACCCCAGTCTTATAAATAAGCACTGGTGTATTGTTATCATAAAAATAGTCAGACTGTGAAAACCCTGGCCCAGTTGGTAAGAAGTAGTACCAGGATTTAAGGTGTCTCCTCCCTGTGACTATCTTATGATTACTTATACTCTAGGGGATAAGTAAAATGTACATTCACTGAAACCACAAATGGAAGAAGTGAATGAGTCCTCAGGTACAGTTAAAATAGTTTAATAATTACACTAATATTCTATTTCTACTAGTTGGAAAAGAGCATACACATATACATAAAAGTATTTACACAATTACTATTATTGTCTGTTTAGACTTCATTCATTTTAAATATATCACGGTTTTTAGTCCTCTGATAAATGTCATCACTTGACTATTTATTGTGTTTCATATATTGTGGTAGTCAGTGTCCTAAGTGACACTTATCTGTTCAACTTGATACTGCTGACACGGAACTGTCCTTTGCTGATATCAGACTTGGTAGACCCAACAGTAGGGATGCCAATGACCAGTTGAAGTTCACTCTTTGGGGTCCTGCACTTTTGTGGGATTGCCTCTGATGAACTACACCGGCTTCTGATACTGGACAGTCTGGTTTGAGTTATTTCATGGAACCTGCAACATATCAGCCTTGGCTAGTATCTGGCTAGACTTGTAGCTGACTAGCACAGATGTCAGACCAGTCAGTCATCAGATGTCACCGTTATACAATCATAGTAAGTAAGGACATCATTTCAGTGATACAGAATTAATATTAACATATCAGTAATAAACATCTCTGGTTTATTCCGCTCCTATACATCCCTTTCTGATCTATAACTTGATCCTTCCAAATCATATCCAGTACAAATTCAAATACTGATGCTATTCTTAGCATCTACACAAAATTAATACATAAATAAAGAGAGTGACCAAGCGATCAAGTTGCTTTCTTTGGTAGTACCATTACATAGTTTTGGAATTGAAACCTGGCTGTGGAACACTCCATTTTACCAGCTGTAAATGGGTACAAAGTTGTGCGCTCGAACTAGGGAAGGCAAAGGCAGCAAGGAAGGGGACTAGTCGCCTTAACCTCGTAAACTGGGATCTTCCATGATAAAGTTTCTAACACTTCATTTCCCTACGACAATCTCTGCCATGGGACTGCCTTTATCTTCGTAAGCGATAAAGCAATATGATAAATATCTCTTCATTAGGCTGTGGGGCTATTTGTGATAAATTTTTGTACAAGCAACACTCATCCATAATGCACATGAATAAATCATATTAAAATAATAATACGTTATATCAATGAATATTATACAGGCATATTTTGTGAATTCTGTATGAACCTGAAATAACAAATATTATACACGGTAGTTATCATAATTTCGCTTACCCTCAGACTTCAGATACTGGACTTAAAAATGTTTCTGGCGATCCGCTCACAATTCATGGGTCGTGGCGAAACTCTGCCTCCAGTCTGTCTGAACCCTCTTTCGTTGTCTGTAGCTCAGTTTACCGATACGCTTTAAATACGTATAGCGCGGACGTATCGGAGAGTACCGACGTCACAGCTTAAACCTAAGCCTGAAAAATCCTTCCCGAACAGTGATTTCGGCCGAACTGTGCGTCGACTGAAATTTTGCCTTTATCATTCTCGGCATATATAATATCCATATAGTTCCATCTTATCTAGTTTTATACAGCTGATAAAACTCTATCTTCCTATCCATGTAATTTCCCAAACTGTTATTTGTTGATTTTAATATTTAGAACAGAAGTGGGTTTACATGCTTTTAGCGTAACTGTGGGCAGCCGAAATACGCATATATCTCCGTAAATGAGAACTTCCTACCGTTCCATCTTATATGCAGTTATACACAATCCTTCCCTGTACTGAAATGTAAAATCTTTTTCATACTGATTCCCTTTTGTTTTTATTTATCGTTGGCGATTTCCTCTGTCCGATAAACATTTCGCTGATACGCCGCCATTTTGAAAGCGGTCACTCGATCGTAGATGGGTTTATAAATCTAACTGAACCCATTTGCAATGACTTGAAACCAATTTTGCGACATAGCTCCCCCATATTTTAAGCTGGATGATATCTAGCTTAACTATTGGGTACAAGACAATTGCAAATCGACCATTCCGAGGTTAGTTTTCCTTCTTTCTATCCTCCTCAAGCTCTGTGGGATGGCGACTAAGAAAATCTGCGCCCACATTCTGTTTTCCAATAATATATTCATCCTTTACTATCTCTCTCCTTCCGGTTCGGCTTTTCATCCAGGCTCTTACTGCTGGTGAAACGGGGTCGGTAGGTTTCCCATGAAGTTTACCGCCCTCTTTTCGATGATAGTTGGATGTGGTTTTCCCTCGCAAATCCGTAGGTTTTTGATTTTCGCTACATGATTTGTTCCTTTTTTCCAGCGCATGGGGTTCAGACTGCAATTGAACCTGTGTGGGACGTTTCCTTTCCCCTCCCGTGCAAATCTCGGGAGTACCCCTGATTGCTGGTTTGCTTGTAGATTTTTGATGAAGACTCTTCCGTCGACTTTCTGAATCTACATAGGTGCACTCTGGACAGGAATTTACATACTGATTTATGTCTTCCGTAATACCTGGCCAGTAGAACTGGGTGGCTATTCTTTGTTTTGTGGCACCATTACCCAGGTGTTCACTCAAAGTTGATATGTGTCCCCAGCCTATAACCTTATTCCTATAGGTGGATGGTACAACGATTTGACCATGACTTTTCGTCCCTCTTCCAGCTTTCCTGTACAAGAGTCCATGTTCCATATAGAAATGTCCTTTCCTTGGAGCTTTATGTGTTTTTGATAATTTGCCAAAACAAGGCTTCAACGTGCTGTCTGCTTCTTGAGCCCGTTTCATTTCAGTTGAATGAAATTTTACGTTGGTGTCCTTCTCTATGTTCCTGGAGTCAGACCTGGTCTGGGTTTCTGCCATAACCATAGGTTTTACAGGGTCTCCCAAAAAAACATATTTACGCCCCAACATTAGGGGGTAAAAGGGATCATCTATCACAGCTGCATTTATCTCCCCTTCCACATAGCGACAACTGACATGAATCTTTGCTGTGGGTAAAGTAAGGGGTGATGTTCCTTTTAGTGGCCCTTGAATCTCTACTGTTTCTGTGGTGATTTGTTCAGGGCACACCAGAGATGCACACACGACTGCGTCATAGGACAAACCTGTGTCATACATTCCTGTGACTTGTTTGCCATTCACAGTCACTATCTCCTGGGTAGGTGGGTGATGGAGGCTATTCTGACTCACAGTCAGTTCCTTCCTAACAGAAGTCCTCACCTGTAGACATGCAGCATGATGAAGGTTTTTTTTCCTCCCACATTCATCAGTGTTGTGGTTGCTCATCTTACAAAATTTGCACCACTTATCTCCCTGTTTGTAGGGTTTCTTTTCCTGAGTCTGAGGGTTCTTGTCCTTATTATCAAATCTTTGCTTGTATCTGTATGGTTGATCCATCTGGTCAAAATCGGTATTCTGCGGTGGTGGCTTATATCCTTCTACCTAAACTACTCCATTTCAACAAATGCGTTTCTAGCCTAGCTGAGAACTGGTTATATGTTTCTCCAGGTAGAGGTTTAGAAGTTCTAAATTTCTTCCTATATGCCTCAGAGTTCTTTTCATACCGGATCAGAGCATCACCATCCATGCCAAGCTCTTTTCCCACCTGCAGTGTAGCAGACCTAAATTTGACCAAGTCAGCCATGATGTATCTGTAGTCTAGTAGGGCAAGCGATCTTACTCAAACTAATTTACTACAATATAATTAACTTAGTTAAAATTAAGGTTAATTAAACTGACTTCACCATATATGAAACAGCTTTCTTTATCTGTACTCAATGGTACTCCTAAAAATATAATTATTTCCTACTATGTTACTCTTTCCAAAAAATTTACAAAACCAAATTTCTACACAGCAGAAATAGAAAGTTGGCTCAGGAATATCAAAGATATATCCCGCAGACGAGCCCCCACTGTAGCGGGAGGTTATTTAAAATTATTTATTTATGTAAGAGTATGCCAGTAAAGAGTTCTGACCTTACAAGTAATACCCCAGTCTTATAAATAAGCACTGGTGTATTGTTATCATAAAAATAGTCAGACTGTGAAAACCCTGGCCCAGTTGGTAAGAAGTAGTACCAGGATTTAAGGTGTCTCCTCCCTGTGACTATCTTATGATTACTTATACTCTAGGGGATAAGTAAAATGTACATTCACTGAAACCACAAATGGAAGAAGTGAATGAGTCCTCAGGTACAGTTAAAATAGTTTAATAATTACACTAATATTCTATTTCTACTAGTTGGAAAAGAGCATACACATATACATAAAAGTATTCACACAATTACTATTATTGTCTGTTTAGACTTCATTCATTTTAAATATATCACGGTTTTTAGTCCTCTGATAAATGTCATCACTTGACTATTTATTGTGTTTCATATATTGTGGTAGTCAGTGTCCTAAGTGACACTTATCTGTTCAACTTGATACTGCTGACACGGAACTGTCCTTTGCTGATATCAGACTTGGTAGACCCAACAGTAGGGATGCCAATGACCAGTTGAAGTTCACTCTTTGGGGTCCTGCACTTTTGTGGGATTGCCTCTGATGAACTACACCGGCTTCTGATACTGGACAGTCTGGTTTGAGTTATTTCATGGAACCTGCAACATATCAGCCTTGGCTAGTATCTGGCTAGACTTGTAGCTGACTAGCACAGATGTCAGACCAGTCAGTCATCAGATGTCACCGTTATACAATCATAGTAAGTAAGGACATCATTTCAGTGATACAGAATTAATATTAACATATCAGTAATAAACATCTCTGGTTTATTCCGCTCCTATACATCCCTTTCTGATCTATAACTTGATCCTTCCAAATCATATCCAGTACAAATTCAAATACTGATGCTATCCTTAGCATCTACACAAAATTAATACATAAATAAAGAGAGTGACCAAGCGATCAAGTTGCTTTCTTTGGTAGTACCATTACATAGTTTTGGAATTGAAACCTGGCTGTGGAACACTCCATTTTACCAGCTGTAAATGGGTACAAAGTTGTGCGCTCGAACTAGGGAAGGCAAAGGCAGCAAGGAAGGGGACTAGTCGCCTTAACCTCGTAAACTGGGATCTTCCATGATAAAGTTTCTAACACTTCATTTCCCTACGACAATCTCTGCCATGGGACTGCCTTTATCTTCGTAAGCGATAAAGCAATATGATAAATATCTCTTCATTAGGCTGTGGGGCTATTTGTGATAAAAATTTTTGTGCAAGCAACACTCATCCATAATGCACATGAATAAATCATATTAAAATAATAATACGTTATATCAATGAATATTATACAGGCATATTTTTGTGAATTCTGTATGAACCTGAAATAACAAATATTATACACGGTAGTTATCATAATTTCGCTTACCCTCAGACTTCAGATACTGGACTTAAAAATGTTTCTGGCGATCCGCTCACAATTCATGGGTCGTGGCGAAACTCTGCCTCCAGTCTGTCTGAACCCTCTTTCGTTGTCTGTAGCTCAGTTTACCGATACGCTTTAAATACGTATAGCGCGGACGTATCGGAGAGTACCGACGTCACAGCTTAAACCTAAGCCTGAAAAATCCTTCCCGAACAGTGATTTCGGCCGAACTGTGCGTCGACTGAAATTTTGCCTTTATCATTCTCGGCATATATAATATCCATATAGTTCCATCTTATCTAGTTTTATACAGCTGATAAAACTCTATCTTCCTATCCATGTAATTTCCCAAACTGTTATTTGTTGATTTTAATATTTAGAACAGAAGTGGGTTTACATGCTTTTAGCGTAACTGTGGGCAGCCGAAATACGCATATATCTCCGTAAATGAGAACTTCCTACCGTTCCATCTTATATGCAGTTATACACAATCCTTCCCTGTACTGAAATGTAAAATCTTTTTCATACTGATTCCCTTCTGTTTTTATTTATCGTTGGCGATTTCCTCTGTCCGATATACATTTCGCTGATACGCCGCCATTTTGAAAGCGGTCACTCGATCGTAGATGGGTTTATAAATCTAACTGAACCCATTTGCAATGACTTGAAACCAATTTTGCGACATCTACTATACCAAACGACTATTGTATTTGATTCTACATTTAATATCTCACTCCACTAACTGTCAAAGCATTTTATGGCAAACAAAGATTCTGATCAAACCCCTATGTAAAAACGCCCATATTGCTCTCCTTGAATGGTATTCCACACACATTTTGTTAATTTCAATAATACTCATTTTTGGCAGGTTGTATCATATCATATCATTATATGCCAATGTCTTTTAGAAAGCTTAAAGATTGTTGTGTATGTGTAACACACAGATTCGATATAAAAACACCCACATAGAACTACTTGAGACGTCTTCAACACTGTATGCAAATTCTAATGATTCTCCTAATATGCCATGTTGTATCTTATTATATCATGTCAGTACATATCAATGTATTTTATGGAGAATAAAGATTCTGATATGTATGTATGTATATGTGTGTGTGTGTGTGTGTGTGTGTGTGTGTGTGTGTGTGTGTGAGTGTGTTCATTATCAGGGTGTCCACAAAGTCGTGCTTCATATATAAGATCATCATTATCATCAAGTGCTACACCGAAAGGCAAAGGTGATAATTTCTCTCCCCAACTCCCTTGTTTAAGTATGGCTTTTGTCAGTTCAGTTAGTGGCTGTTTAAGATGCATGCTATCAATTCATTTCGTATTCGCTATCTCTCTCTCTCTCTCTCTCTCTCTCTCTCTCTCTCTCTCTCTCTCTCTCTCTCTCTCTCTCTCTCTTTCTCTCTCTGTATATATGTGTGGGTATCTTCCTCTCTCCGTGCTTCAATCAGTCTGTCTTTTTGTTTTCACGTGGTCCAATTTTTGTTGATCTCATAATTTATCCTATAAATTGTGATTGACTTGATCCTTATCTTTGCATACTTTTCACTAGGGGCAATACAAAATTACAATGGTGGTTGTCTCTAACTTCTATAGAACATACCGTAGTTAATCTAATTTAATGTTTATTTTATCTTATGCAATCATGTCAGAGCTCTGTAGCAAATTCTGCTTTGCTGGGGAGGTTATGATGGTATCCTAAAAGAATGAAATCCCTGTCTGTATTAACCGTGTGAGGTCAAGCACATGTAGGCCCCTGTCTCTATAAATGATGATGATGAATTATGTGCAGGGAACCTAACGCTACCTCCCTAGATATCACACGGTCACTATTTTGGCTCTAGTGTCTGGTGTATGATGTACCTAGTGTCTAGGGGAGAAATGAAATGATGGTACACAACACAAAAACACTTTAATTTTCTATGAGAAAGTGAATAAAACCAGTGGTTAAGTTTTTCTTTAAAATGAATGTTTTTTCTGTACAATTTAATCTGCCTGACCAGCCATATCTTTTGGACAGGTCTTTGAAAATGAGGACAAGATAGTTTACAGAAAAGATCAACTAAAATATCTGGACTCTTTGTCCACTAACTATAAAGTCAATGGTACGGGTAATTTTAAGAATATTTATTATTTCAGGAACCGTCCTCCCGACGTCCTGTGGTAAGAGTGCATTAGACTTCAGGCTTGACACTCCTTATTACAGTGGCCTGCTGAATACCCTCCAGGGTTCTCCTTGTAGATTCCATTTCAGGAATTATAATATATATATTTAAATTTGGCCAGTCACACACAATCTCCCTGGCCCGCACCTCAGGTACTCAGTAACAAGGCCTAACTTCTTGGCACAGTTCATTACATTTAATAACCCAGTACTCCACATTGAGTATGGTATGACATCGTAGCTTTTACTAGCACATGTCTCTACTGTCCTTGATTCTGATACTCTCAGTTTTAATGGAACAGTCAACTTACGTGCCCAAGAATTCCATACACACTGCTAAGACTAATCTGACATTATACTGTTAATGAAAGCATAAGGCAGTGATGGTAATCGATCTTGCAAGTGAAATATAAAGATGCCCAAAGGCAATTAACACATTTTAAAAGCAGGTCCTACTGGACACATTCCATGCATACTGGTCAAACGACACAAGCAGACTGCCGGTTAGAGACGCTAGCTTGTCCCAAATCAAAACTGACGTCTGCTGTCAATTCAAAGCAGGAGTCAAGACGTCACTTCCTGCAACCACGGGATACCGTGTGTAAACAATATATATATCAGGAAGTGATCGAATACAAAACATGGCATGATATTTACTCATATCATTTACTCCCCCCCCCCCCCCCCCCCCCCCCCCTTCCTGGATTAAAATAATGAAAAGGAACTTTTCATTATTTTCATAGTACAATCTTACAAGGTCACTGGAGAAACCATATGACAATATACAAATATTCAACTGTCATCATTATGATAGCACCTAGAGGCGTGCTCCATAATCGACAATTTAACACACAAGGTGTGGTATTTAGTAATAACATAACTAAACCCATTATCGTTAGCAGACGCTCTTTTGACACAAATGTGAGGTAACTACATTAATTAGAAGGCAGTGAAGAAAAGTCAATATGTCAGTCATGGCACTCACACAGCATACCATGTCAACAAACGCCCAAAGTCGTGTCGGTATGTAAGTCTACCTATCTATCAAATGAAATGCATAATAAGCAATCAAAGACAGAATAGAACAAATGAGGCAGACAAGTTAAAATATAAGTGGTGACTGTGACAATATGTCAAAAATAGTTATTATTTAATATTTGTATGTATGTATGCAATGTCATGTGGTGAATGACAATGTTAATGAGATGTCATATGAAGATATATTACTTAATATCTACACATATGAAGGATATAGGTTATACTAAGTGTAAGCACCACTGTAATTCAATTCATATAATGATACACTAATGAACCAATGGAATATCACAAGTGTTATTAAAACTGGTCATGTTAGACCATACACAGTTCTTCCTGTAGAGGTATTTAAAAGAATTAAAGTTTCAGTGAGTCACTAGTTCGCACATCAGTGTTATTGATTTCCAGTTAAGTATATATGCCGGAAAGAAATAGTTCATTGAAGAAAATCCATTTTCCATCTATGTCGGTTGTTGATGTTTGTTTTCCATGCAATAGCATATACAGCACAGATAATATTGTTCATTCTGTACTTGAGAATTTTTTAAGTATATGATGAAATATAATTTCTTTGTTATGTCCCTTTTTGAACTTTGTAGTCAGTAATTTTAGTTACTTCCCTTTTTTACTCAACGTTTGAGACAGTTAATTATTGCAAAACATTTTGGAAATTGCAACAAAGTATCTGAATTGTACCGACTTGGATTGTCATACCGCCAAAAGTCATTGTACAAAGTGTATGAAGTAGCGAAGTATTGTTCTTGAGCAATTGCATTAGACATCATATGACGAACGCTTGAATATATATCTTGATTTTGGATGGACAGTAATTCATCATCATCATGTTGCTTGGCATAGTGTCTGTAGTTGTTCAACCGGTATAAGTGCATGACGAAGCAATGTGGCTGTAATATCTGAAGTATGCACTATATGAGTTAAAAGAAGGCATGTGCCTTAGTTCATGATGCCACCTTTTTGCGAAATAGTTCCTGACTTGTCCCAAAGGAAGTAGTGTTATTATTGAGCATCAAAGTTGGATTGAAGCAGCATTTGCGGGGACAACTGGCGATAGCGGATGCTTCACGCATCTGGATAGAACATCGGCCATCACGTTCACCTTTCCTGCGATGGGTTTAATCTGGTAATTATAGGGTTGAAGAGCCAGTGAGGCACGCGCTGCTTTAGCATTCTTGAATCTCGCTGTTTTCAGGTAAGAAAGTGCTCTTTGGTCTGTCTCGAGTGTGAAACTTGCACCAAGCAGGTAGCGTTGCAGTTTAGAGAAGCAGAACACAAGAGCCAGTAGCTCTCTCTCAATGACCGGGTAACGTTGCTCCGTCGGCGTTAGCTTCCTGCTAACATAAAGTGTTGGATGTAAACAACCCTTCCATTCTTGTAACAGCGAACCTCCAATGGACGTTTTTGAAGCGTCGACTCTAAGAATAAAATGTTTAGAAGGGTCAGGCAATCTCAATATAGGTAACTTGGAAAACAGACATTTTAATCTATCTAAAGCCACATGACCGTCCTGGCTAAAAACAAACCTATTTGGTGACTCTTTCTTCACCAGTGATGACAACACGGACGTATACTCTGCAAAATTAGGGATAAACTTGCGATAAAAGTTTAGGAGCCCCAGAATACTTCTAACCTGTTTTTTTGGTCTTAGGTATATCAAGGTTTAGAATCCTAGAGATAGTAGTATCCTCTGTTTTCAAAAAACCTCCTCCTACTTTATAACCTAAAAATGAAATCTCCTGAAATCCAATCTTAGTCTTAGATGGACGTGCAGATAAATTATGACGACGTAGTATGGTAAGTAAGGATTGAATACCCTCCAAATGTTCATCCCATGATTGATGAAACAGACAAATGTCGTCAATGTAAGTAATTAGGTCGTCTCTGTCAGAGAAGAGTCGTCTCATCATGCGAACGAAGGTCGCAGGTGCGTTAACTAAACCAAAAGACATATAATTGAATTGAAAGAGTCCTAATGGAGTAGCAAATGCAGTATAAGGCTTGGATCGTTCCGTTAATGGTACTTGGAAATAGCCTTTAGATAGATCAAATTTAGAGAAAAATGTAGCTGTAGCTAGTCTATCTAATAAAGACTCCAACACGGGTAGTGGTTCAGCGTCGTGGATGGTGACCGAATTTAGACGTCTAAAATCTATGCATATACGTATAGATTTGTCTTTTTTCCGGATCAAAACCATCGGAAAACTATAAGGGGAATGAGATGGAGAAATGACATTTAATTTCACCATCTGTTCTAGTTCCTCTTTAACCTGACATTGTAAATGTATAGGAATAGGGTAAGGTTTCAACTTAATTGGTTAAAAGTCTGTCAGAATAATATCATGTTCGATGATATCAGTGTGTCCTGGGACATCAGTAAGGACATCAGTAAAAGAACGTAAGATTGAAGTAACCTGTTCTTTCTGGAAAGAAGATAGAGTTGGTGATATATCAACATCTTTCCAACTTTCAGTAGACAAGTAGTGAAGACTAGGTAATACCAATAGTGAGTCATTACCATCAGTCAAATCAGACCCTTCTTCCTGTATGACAGCCAAAGAAGAATGACGACAGACAGATTGATCAAGAGCCTCAAAGACTGGTCTTAGCTATGGTGGACGTGTATGAAACTGCTGTAACATATTGATATGAAAAGTTTTCTCTTTTCCCTCTACTGAGACAATATAATCAACATCAGACAGTTTCTCCACAATCCTGTAAGGTCCTCTCCATGAGACTAATAATTGGTTATCTCTCCTGGGTAATAATACGTAAGCTTCATCACCAGGCCAAAGTTGACGTAATTTGCGATTTTGGTTAATAAATAACCTCGCCCTAAGCTTTGCCTTTTCAGATGAACCTACTGCTATCTGGCATGCGTCTATTATTTTTTTCCTCAAATTGACCACATACTGATATGAGGTCTGAACCTCCTTGTTCATCTCAGCACCAATTAAAAGTTGTTTTAATATAGACATTGGGTCTCGTGGTCTGGCGCCAAAAACCAATTCAAATGGACTAAAGCCTGTATGTTCATTTTTTATCTCTCGATACGCAAATAAAATAGCTGGCAGGACTCTGTCCCAATTTTGAGGATATTTAATTGTAACCTTATATAGCATTTGTTTTAAGGATCTGTTGAGGACTTCTATTTTCCCATTAGACTGAGGATGGTATATTGAACTAAGGGATCTTTGAATCCCAAACATATCCATAACCTGTTTCATAGCATCTGAAACTAACTGAGTTCCTCTATAAGACAGGATGTTTTCAGGAAAAAATATTCTACTAAAAATCAAGAATAATGCATCAGCAATATCCACCGTGGTGATGGTTTTTAAAGGAATAGCTTCTGGCCAGCGCGTGCACATATCTATGCAGGTCAAAACATATTGATGACCTCTGGCTGATGTTACCTTTAAAGGGCCAATAATGTCAATGGCCATCTTTGCGAAGGGACGCAAAGAAATATCAGATGCTTGAATGGGCGCATCATGTTTTGGTTTTCTGGTTGCTACACTTTGGCAGATGGTACATGTACGACAAAATAATTTGACGTCTTTCGTAATTCCGGGCCAAAAAAAAAATGACAAAACTCTTTGTTTTGTTCTAGCAACACCTAAATGTCATGTACATTCAATGTCATGTGCATGTCGTAAAATGAATGGTCGAAAACAAGCTGGTACCATAATCTGTTTCTTTAAGGAATTAGCAAATTGATAGTTTCTTACTAAAATCCCATTTTTGATAGTATACCAGTGTTTTGCACAGTCATCTATCATTACATCATTCAAATGAGCAATATGAAAATATTTTTTTTAAGGAAGTATCATCTTTCTGACTTTGTATAAAGGTTTCCTTATCAATGAGCTCCATCTGAAATAAATTGTCATCATCAGTATTCACATCATTCATTACCTTAATATCATCATTATTTTCCTGTTGATAATGAATTATATCATCATTATTATTTTCCTTTTCTTCTTCATCTTCTGAAGTGATATCTTCAGTTATATCTTCAGGTAACACATCAATGACTGGTTTGTGATGATCATTGTCCGTGCGAGACTGAGCTCTGGTAGTCACAGCATTTGAACATAATAAGTGTTGTCTTTCCCATATTTCAATATCTTCCTATGTACATTCATGCAATTTAGGTATGTTTCCCATAATAATTCCAGCAATTGGATTGTCCAAGAGGCATACCAGTGTTCGTCCTGTAAAATAAGGTGTGTCCAAAAATACCTCTGCTGTGGGGTAATATTCCACAGTTCCACCAAAAGTTATGCATTTCACTTGTTTTCCTGTATAATCCACCTTATCAACCAAGGCCTTGCGCACACCAACAGTGGTTGCACCAGTGTCTCTGAGTAAAGATGCTAACTTATTATTGACAAAACCTCTGTTCAAGATCAATGAACCAGTACTTTCAAAAGATGACATGACTGGGAGAGGGTGTCCGCATAATAATCTTGGCACTCCTTGAGGCTGAAATAAAGAATTGCAATTAGTGCAGTTATCACTATTTGCTAAGTCTACACTGCATGAATTTGCATGTGCTACAATATCATTATGGTTCTGATTATTATCATGAACAATGGCATTGGTACTTTCAGTGTTTCTTGATTGTCTGGAAGTATTGTTATGATAAGATCTTTTATTTGCATTTTGATCATTTCCTCTATAAAATGATTTCTGACCTCTATTTGATTTTGAGTTATATTCTCCTCTATTTTGCCAGTTATTGGACTTAAATGAGGTTTGTGGATAAAAATTATCCTCCTGATATGAATTCCAATGTCTTTGAGGTTGGTATTTATTAAAATTGTATCTACCTCTATTTTGACTGTAATTATGTGATGGTTTAAATCTTTGATTCCTATCTATGCTGTTTGATCTATACCTAGGTGCATTGTCTTGGAATGACCTGGCCGATGCAGCTGGTAATGAGTCCCTTACATTGTTTTTGCTCAATACTCTATTAGGATGTGCAACTTGATATTGACGTCCTAGGGTTTGTAATTTAGTTAGGTTCTCTGGTTTTCTTTCCTGCAGGAACGCAAGAAAATCAGAACTTATAGATGACAAAACCTTGTCTCTTAGAATTAAATCTGACAAACCCTCAAAAGTTTTTTCAGTTTTGGATAGTTCAATCCATCTAGAAAAATTCAGTTTAACAGCTGAAATAAATTCAGTGAAATCTTTTCCAGAATCAGGGTACAGAGATCGAAATTTCTGACGATAGCCCTCATCATCTAATTGATACCTCTGCAATAAAATCACCTTAACAGCTTCATAATCCTTTCTAGTCTGGTCATCCAAAGTGGAGACTACAGTTAATTGTTCACCAACCAATAAATTCATAAGTCTACATGTCCATGTAGATTTGTCAATCTTATATTCTTCACAATAAGTTTCGAATCTATTTAGGAAGCATGAAATGTCATCTATGGATGCATTAAATTTTGGCAAATTAATCCTTATGGCAGTAGTATGATCTTTATTTTTATCTTCACCTACCCCAGGATGCAACAGTGGTTGTTGTAATTTTAATTTTTCCAGTTCAATCTCAGCTAATCTTATAGTTTGAGCTTGTTGAGATCTGATCTCTTCTTGAGCTTTCTCCTCTTGAGATCTGGCATAAGCTAATTTTTCCCTTTCAAGAGCCAATTCTTCTGATCTCCTTTTTTCAGCTAATTCTTCTTTACGGAGCTCTTCTTGTCTCCTTAATTCTTCTTTATGGAGTTCTTCTTGTCTCCTTTTTTCTTCTTTATGGAGTTCTTCTTGTCTCCTTTTTTCAGCCAATTCTTCTTTGCGAAGTTCTTCTTGTCTGTTTACTTCTTTATCAATATAAGCTTGCAAAGCTGGACCTTCCAAATTAAGTTCCTTCCCAATCTTCAATAAATCCTTTAATGAAGTCATGGTTGCTTATTCTTGTGTTTATCAATAATACACAATATTTTAACTTTTATATATATGAATATGTCAGCTATATATTCAATACTTCATCCACCAATCTCAGATCAATTTATAATTGCAATAGTAGATGTATTCAGATAAACAATATGGAGTAATGAAAAAAATAGAACCACAACAAGTAAGAACAGCAAGACAGGGTTAGAGCAACTAAAGGAAATACAAATGGGAAAACAAAGGAATAACTATAAAATATATATGAATTAATTTAAACTAAAGCTCTAGTACAAATAGACAAGACAAGACGCATATCACAACAATTATGACATCTATGAAAGGAATGATAGTAAGATGAGACTAGACAATATTACAAACAATAATGCAACGAACTAAATAAAATATAACAATGACAGTACTTATGAGAACAAACAATAGATAAACATGACTACACAGCTAACAAAAATGGATTTGTTAAATTCAATAGAGGCACACTTTTATACAACCAGCAGAGTATGCTGGGTCCTCTATCTGAATCACACAGATACTGCCCTATAGAACGCTTGATTTGCTCATTCGACCTAGCTTTCGCGGTATTGAATGATCACAAACCAAGTCCCTCCATCCAGCCCGCTAGTTACAAAACCAAAAACACGTAATGAAAACACATATCGTGAAGTCAGATATCAGGCAAACAGATTGTATTCACAGCCAAGCTGTATGTAACAATAAACAGACTTATCTGTTGCCAAGAAAACAATCCCTCTTGAGACTTCGACAAGCAAGGGATGTAGTGATGATTGTAGCCTAGTATTTGGTTAGGCTTAGAATTGCTTCATGCTGACATCGAAGGACATCGATCTGGTCCATGATTTTTGATAGAATCCTTGATTCTTGGATGAAGATAGTCAGTTCCTATGACTTCTGTGTAACAATGGGTCACTTTTATAACTTAGTGACAACTTGAGGCACATTCATATTGATGGAAATCCCTTCCATTCATAAAACAGTTTGGCAGACGATGCGTGCCGCCATTTTGAAAAAATAGTCCTCGATTCGTTAGGCGCTCTTCACTTGTAAGGCATCCAATGGCTTGACCCAAGGAAACTGGTACGGGTAATTTTAAGAATATTTATTATTTCAGGAACCGTCCTCCCGACGTCCTGTGGTAAGAGTGCATTAGACTTCAGGCTTGACACTCCTTATTACAGTGGCCTGCTGAATACCCTCCAGGGTTCTCCTTGTAGATTCCATTTCAGGAATTATAATATATATATTTAAATTTGGCCAGTCACACACAATCTCCCTGGCCCGCACCTCAGGTACTCAGTAACAAGGCCTAACTTCTTGGCACAGTTCATTACATTTAATAACCCAGTACTCCACATTGAGTATGGTATGACATCGTAGCTTTTACTAGCACATGTCTCTACTGTCCTTGATTCTGATACTCTCAGTTTTAATGGAACAGTCCACTTACGTGCCCAAGAATTCCATACACACTGCTAAGACTAATCTGACATTATACTGTTAATGAAAGCATAAGGCAGTGATGGTAATCGATCTTGCAAGTGAAATATAAAGATGCCCAAAGGCAATTAACACATTTTAAAAGCAGGTCCTACTGGACACATTCCATGCATACTGGTCAAACGACACAAGCAGACTGCCGGTTAGAGACGCTAGCTTGTCCCAAATCAAAACTGACGTCTGCTGTCAATTCAAAGCAGGAGTCAAGACGTCACTTCCTGCAACCACGGGATACCGTGTGTAAACAATATATATCAGGAAGTGATCGAATACAAAACATGACATGATATTTACTCATATCAGTCAATATATATCTTTCCTGTTGGAATGTTCACAGTTTACACTTTATTCATCTAAGAGGGAGAGTCACTGTGTATGAGGGGCTGTAGTTTCATCATACCCCATAAACTTCCTGAGTATGATTTGAAATACCAGTGTTTATTAAACGAAAGTGTCAGATATACCCAGATGCTTAACACATCACCTGGGATTCCTTGAAGAATGATAATACAGTATGAAGTTGCAGAAAATCTCGATCTCTCAAAATGCCCAAGCTCCTCCCGTTATCTTTTGACAGCATAAACGAATGGTCGGAGACTTGATTGCTTTATTCTCACTCAGCAGGTTTCCTGTTACCGGCTGGCAACAGGAAATAAAACCTCTGCAACAAAAGGACACCCTGGCCTTTTATATCTGATCACTTATTATATTTATTATTTTCCTACGATGATATGGGGTCAGCCTCGCGTGAATTACAGGTGCACTCGCCCCCTAATTTTACATGACTCCCACCTTGCTGTGACCACACCTCAGGTCCCTATGGCAGATACGCCACTGTACGTTTACATAGTTTTCCTCAATAAAATAATGTGGAGTAACCACATTTCCTTTGGTATGATTTTCTCTTCTTTTCTTTTTTAAAATAAATGCTTCAGGCATGTTAAACAGTGTTCATGGAACACAGAGGCTTACTAATCATATTCTAATGCAATAATATTCAAACACAATTATGACCACATACATCAGTTAGATACAGTTCAATGTGAGGACTCAACAATGTCTGCTCCCGCCACGTCCTTCACTTTTCCCAATAGCAGTATCTAACTTTGGCAGTGGGATTAAACATATTAAATTCATAAAGCATTCTTACCAGAAATTTCAAGAAATATAAACAAATGACGCTGACTTGCAAAGAAGTGGCCTCAGTTTCTTCTGCACTGTCCAGACTGTGAATACTTCTTTATTTAATTTTAAAATGAACACAGCTGATCTCAGCGTATTTGAATGAAAAGTTTTGTTCAACTGGCAATGAATAGTGAAAGCCTTTTGCTAATATTTATTAGCACTGGCCAATCGAAAGCTTGCGACTACCAGAATTCAAATGTAGTTTTTGAAAAACAAAAATAATTCCAAACAAACTCTGCGTCTGGTAGTCGATTGGCCAGTCTGCTTTAGTTATGCCAATACAAAAAGATGTTTCGTTTTGGATTACATTTTCCTACCGCTCCCCTTTCCCTCCTATACTCTTGTTACCCAATCGAATTTGAATTTACCTCAATGCCTCTTTTCTAAGCTGCCGTTCCCACTAAACGTTATGAAAAACAAGCAGGAACAACAGTCTGTCTGGTCGTGCGTCCGTAGACATTTAGTATTTTCTCAATAACTTGGCTAATACTGGGACTACCATATTATTTAAAACACATTCTTGCTCAGTGGACTGTAAGCTATACTATCATATAGTTTTTATGGTCAGTTTCATTATGGTTTAGATTTTCAATTTTGTCACCGGCAATCGTCAAATAAAAATTTTACACAAGACGGCCATCTTTTCCCCCTTTCTCATCTCTCGCTAGCATGTATTTTCAAATAACTACTTGTTTTAGTGACGTCAGAAATACTACCGCGAGGAGGAAATAAAATTGTCTGCTTGTTTGCCTCTGTTGGCTTTGCCGCAGCGCGTATATATGCATGGCATAATGTGTCAAGTGAAGCGGGGTTTTGAGCGGCGGGTATTTGAATAGGCGTTAAATATTTGTATTGTCTCGTGTTACACTACCAAAAAATGTAAGGATTACTACTTATTACCAGCGTTAAAGTCAAAATATTACGTTAATTCAGACAGTAGTTTGGCGGCACACTTCCGCAAAATCGTTAATTATAAGTCTTGCCGCAGTCTCTATCAGATCGGGCAAAATGTTAAAAATGTACGTCACAAGGAAAGCGAGGAGGTTTAAACGGCGGGGTCGGTTCTAAGCCTTTCCACGGCACAAAATTCAGCGCGATGCTGGCGTGTGAGAGTATCACCGTCAGACACAATAGGGCGGGTTTATTTATTATCATTTTATGACTAAAATCTTACTAAAATGCGCGATTATTCTCGCAGATTTTACAACAAGCTTATAAAATAATGCACGGACAATTATGACGTACATATGGGGAACTCCATCCTGAAATTCTGTTACTTTCGCTTTGATTATTTAAAAATGTTAATTGATTCGGTGGAATTAACAGATTTACTTACTTACTTACTTAGTCGTTCATCTTCTACCGTGAGGTGTAGAGGTTTGTAAGAGAGAGCGCCATACTATTCTATCGGCTGTCTTCCTCCTGGCTTGGTTCCATTCTAGTCCTCGGTCCTTCAAAGATTATCTAATGTTGTCCTCCCAGCGGACTTTGGGTCGCCCTGGAAATCTGGATCTGGTTGCGGACCATGTCTCTTCTTGTTACTTCAACCACCTTCCTCTGAGGTATCTACCTCATTTCTGAGGTTGGATCTGGCTTTTGTGGGTTGTAGTCATTGCCCATGACTCGCATCCACACGTCAAGACTGGGACATAGGTGGTGCGGTATACAGCCATCTTCGTCTTCTTGCCAACTTCTCTTTTACAGATGAATCCTCGATTTATGGTCTAAAAAAGGGAGTCAAATCCTCTTTGATGCCTCCCTTCCAGTCTATGACAGCTCCGAGGTATTTAAAATGGTTGACCTGCTCCAGGACCTGTTCTCCCAGCTTAATCTGATGCCTCCGTTCCTCTCGTGATATCATCACGGTTTTTGTTTTAGAGGTGCTGATGACCATCCCTCTCTTCTCCAGCTCTTCCTTCCAGACTTGCAGGTTGGATTGAAGATGTGCCTCTGATTTAGCAATCATGGCAACATCATCAGCAAATACCAGCTCTGAAATGCAAACCTGTCTCATCTTACAGTACCCCAATGAATACTTTCTTGTCCTCTCCTTACATACTTTGATGACATCGCCCATGAGGAGTATGATAAGATAACGTGACATGATATCACACTGTCAATGCCAATAACAGATTTCAAATACAATAGAATGTGTTTTGAGCAGTTATAACCATCCTCAGAAATAAATAGTTGTGGGTTTATATGGTTGGCAACTTTGCGGAGACCATGTACATGAAACACAATGTAGATCAGTGGTTCTCGACGTGGTTCATATGGCCCCCAGTGGGCCATTCTATGTTTCTTGGGGGTAACAGTAAGCAGGTAAAGTACCATTTTCCTCAGCTAACAGCTACTATGAAAGGGCCACAAAGGTAAATAAGGCTATGAAGGGGGCCATGAGAAAATAAAGGTTGGAAACCCCTGATGTATATAACGGAAGAGTTTGTTTTTCCCCACACTGAGTTTATCGGTACCAGCGATTGCATGCACTCAAAGTTCTATAGTGCCTCCACATAAATATGATGTTACGTGTATTGTGGTCTGACAACCTCTGACCCTATAGGCAATGCTAGGCTGTAATCAAAGAACAGAACAATAGTGTCTCTTTTGCCATGCTTACCAACACCCAACAGTTTCTTTTCTTTTTTATTTTTGCTCAATATTTTTGCTTTTAATTTCTTGTGAATGTATTCTGTTTGTTCGCTCCACGTAGTTTATTAACTGTATATTCCCCATATTCATATTGTACGGCTCTGAAACACAGAGAACAACACAAACAACAGCCAAAAAAGCGACAGACTTTCATAAATGGATGCTTGTGAAGAATGGAAGAATTGAAGTGGTATTACAAGATAACTAATATGGAACTGATGACAAGAACCAGACAAGTGCCAGTGGAACAAGAGATGAGAAGAGCCAGACAAGTGCCAGTGGAATAAGAGATGAGAAGAACCAGACAAGTGCCAGTGGAAAAAGAGATGAGAAGAACTAGACAAGTACCAGTAGAATAAGAGATGACAAGTGCCAGTGGAATAAGAGATGACAAGAACCAGACAAGTGCCAGTGGAATAAGAGATGACAAGAACCAGACAAGTGCCAGTGGAATAAGAGATGAGAAGAACCAGACAAGTGCCAGTGGAATAAGAGATGATAAGAACCAGACAAGTGCCAGTGGAATAAGAGATGACAAGAACCAGACAAGTGCCAGTGGAATAAGAGATGACAAGAACCAGACAAGTGCCAGTGGAATAAGAGATGAGAAGAATACACTGGAGATGGATAGGACACACCTTAAAGAAACATGCTGATAACAGTACCAGGCAGGTGCTTATTCTGGAAAACCCAAGGTAAGAAATGTAGAGGGAGACTGTTATGATTAAACTTGTTTGTTTATTTTATACGGAGTCACTTGTTAATACAGGAAGTGACGTCATGCCTCCAGGGGTAATGGGTGGCAGACGTGAAACTAGGAACGCAGAAGTGCAGAGATCGTCTGCAGGGTCTTCTACCATTGTGTGTCATGGCGAGTGGACGAAAGTGTTTGAGCTTCTGAATAATACAGAATTATTCTACATCCCTATGTTGTTCCATCACTAGTACATCAAGATCTTTTGTGAGGTGTATCTAGCTATCTTCGTTTAAAGGGAGTATGGATTCTTAATGTCGAGTGTAACAGATATAATAAAATGTGGAAATTGAAAAGGACAGTGTCAAAGACATGAACTGATGGCCTAGTGTTATATCGACGACTGCATATGTTATGCCATTTGGTATATTGGCTTTTATTATTATGCATGTGGAGCAGCGTCAATTGTGAATAAACCTTGTGTATATCGTCCACTTCGTCTTTTGTGGCTTTACTGCTTCAGATCGATATTGGCTGTTTGCGGTGTCTCCTTATTCTACCCTAGCAGAGATCTTGGCCATAGTAACCAGTCTGTTACTCAATAATGACATTCATAATATAAAAGACTCGCAACAGAGACAAAGATACACATGAAGGAGAGAGCTGGAGATACACATGGAGGAGCTGGAGATACACATGGAGGAGCTGGAGATACACATGGAGGAGAGAGCTGGAGATACACATGAAGGAGAGAGCTGGAGATACACATGAAGGAGAGAGCTGGAGATACACATGGAGGAGAGAGCTGGAGATATACATGGAGGAGAGAGCTGGAGATATACATGGAGGAGAGAGCTGGAGATATACATGGAGGAGAGAGCTGGAGATACACATGAAGGAGATTAAGACATGTTGAACACCTATGGTCCTTGGGGAACTGATGGGTGGTGATAATATTGCTCATGAGCTTTCATTGCATTGGGAAATTAAATGGAAATTAAATGGAAATTAAATGAAATCAAGTCCAACACAAAAGTAGGAATATTATTATGAAGGACAAGAAAAATTTCAACCAGAAATTTACAGACTTTCATAAGTGGTTGCTTGCGCAGAAAAGAAGGATAAATGATGTGATAAGATGATCAAGGTGGAAATGATAGATATAAACAGATGTCAGGAACAAATGGCAAGAGAATACGCTGACATAGGACACACATTAAGAAAACCAGCTGATAGCATTACAAGGAAGTCCTTGTTCTAGAATTTACCGGATAAGAGAATAAGAAGGACATTGACAAACACGGAGAAGCGAATCAGACATAGATTATTAAAGTGATTAGACAAGAATCAGACATAGATATTAAAGTGATGTGACAAGAATCAGACATAGATATTAAAGGGATGTGAAAAGTCAGGGAAAGACCTTGGGAGGATAACACAGTACACGTAGCTATAACGATAATAATAATATTATGTATCATCACATCTGATGACGCATCAAACAAGTCATGTGACTTCGCTGTCATTTTACAAAAGGTAGCATGCGGAGTACTATGAAGCACATGTAGACTTCCAAGGGGTCGATAAGCACCAGAGTCGATGTAGGCTTGACTGAACTTGAAAGAGCGTGGTGACTTACGACTAAAACCCACCAATCTTCAAGAAAATATCAATGGTCTTGGTGATACTCACCAGCTACATCCTTGTCATTAGTGGCTTTTACAAGTTTAATAAAAAAAAGAAAATGTTAATTTATTGTGCCGCTATAATTACTTCCTTATTTTATTTATTTACTTTTTTTTTGCAGAGAGTCGATTAAGCATCAAAGGATCAAGGATTCCACGGAGGGATCAAAAACATTTGGGGACCCCGAGGTTAAACTGTTAGAGCTCTTGCATCACGCTGCAAAGTTACCGGTTCCGAGATCGAAACGTAGTAGCGTCACGCACCAGTGTACCAGCTATAAATGGGTAATTGACTCTAATCTTGAGTTAGAGACAGCAAAGTCAGCGAGGAGAGGAACTGTCACCACACGTCATAAAAATTGCACCTAGTGTAGTAAAGCCTCTAAAGCTTGACTCCCATACGGTAACATATGATATTGGATTACCTTTAGCATTATCTTTATAAATATATCTTTCACTTTTCTGATATTTCAAATAACTAAATAATAATGCATACGTAAATAATGAATTAAGCTGAAGAAGATGGCGACAAATGTCTGAACATGAGCCTGCCCCCACTCCCAACCCTCCTCTCGTTAATGAAATTCCCGGGCCGAATGACCCTCTTACTCGCCATGACATCTCATGCCCTTGTTTGTCCCCCCTCCCCCCCTTGATTTCATTTTCTTCTGCAGCTGCTGTTTAAATGTACTGTCCCGATTCCTGGATATAATTTTCTACACGTAATATAAACTAATATTCCGTACTTGTGTCATCGTGTCTCCGGATAAAGAAAGAGAACACAGGGTGTCCGATAGACCAGTGATTATCTTCTCCAGGGAACCCGCAAGCCACATAATACAGAGTAGGTGGTGGGTGAGAAGTTCTTTGTCCTGGCCGGAGATGAGGTAAAAAGAGGTTGGTTGAATTTCTAGATCAGTGAATACGAACTGAAAGTAGGGAATGGCAAATAACAAGCGTGTAAGAGTACTTTACCCTTTTCAAATATTATCATCATCAACATCATCATTATTATTACATTTCCCTTGCCGCTCCTTATAGAGCATAGAGCCACCATTGTAGCTGGTCTTTGTGCCTGCACTATGCAGTCACGTGCTCTTGCAGCGGCGGTTTCTGTGGCAATTTGTTTGACATGATGAGGTTGCCAACCTCATGCACAACCTCATATTAGTCATCATCTTCATAGACCCCCCCCCCGGGAACTACACGGGGCTGTGTCATATGTGGTGTTGATATTTACTGCAAGGGAGTATCCGCCTGTCTGTCTGTTTGCAAATCAGTCTGTTTTCTCTCTAACCTACCTATCCACCTACCTATCCACCTAACTACCTACATACCTGCCTACCTAGCTACCTACCCACCCACTCATTTATCTACCTACCTACCTACAGACCCACCTGCCTGCCTGCCTGCCTGCCTATCTATCTATCTATCTATCTATCTATCTATCTATCTATCTATCTATCTATCTATCTATCTATCTATCTATCTATCTATCTATCTATCTATCTATCTATCTATCTATCTATCTATCTATCTATCTACCTACCTACCTACCTACCTACCTACCTATCTATCTATCTATCTATCTATCTATCTATCTATCTATCTATCTATACATACAACCATCCATCCATCCATTCATTCATCCGTCCGTCCATCCGGTCGTCCATCTGTCTATCTATTTGTCTGTCTGCCTGCCCGCTTAACAGAATCTCTCACAGTCATGTCATTTTATACAAACCATCCGCCTCTGATTGTCAATCTATGTTGAAAAATTAATCTACAGCAAAACTGCTATAAGCAAGTGCGAGTACACATGGTGAATTCAAATTTTAAAGAGGAAATATATAATAATAATTTTTTGTATTATGTATTATTAATGTATGTATTATCAAATATAATGCTGTTTAAATATTATTGTATCGTTCAATATAAAACTGACATACATGACAATAAAATATTTACTCGTACGTAAGGAATATTCTGTGGCCTATTTGCTCGTCTCTTAATCCTTTGTTTTCTTACATATTTCTGTTACCAAATAAGGAGTCTTTGTCTGCGTTCCATCTTTTCACTGGATTCATAGAATATCCCCCTTTCTCCCCATCCCTCCACGTCTCTGAGTATTGCATTTGCCTGTAATGTCACCCTCACACAAACTCAACGTTCCCGAATCTCGGTCAGTAGCTCACCAAGACGACCTTCAACAAATCTCTGGGGAAAAAAATTGAATGTGTTTAAGTCTTCCTTGTCTTCAAATATGCGCGGGTTACATTGGGACATGAACAAGAGAGTCCATAACGATCACGCATTGAGTGATTCACTTCGGAAACGTGCATTGCTGGTGCATGAATGCGCGGTGTGCATGCCATTCATCGTTACTGAACAGTCGGGCTAACTTTTAGTTGACCGATATTCTTACGGTCAGAGAATTTGTCAGCATCATCTTCTCACAGCCCACTCCTCTCTTCTATTAAGATTGATTCGTTTGTTGTTTTGTTTTGTTGTTGTTGTTTTTTTTTAAATGGTGGAATTGGGGGGATGGTGTGGGGGCAGTTTACTTATTACATTTTTGAAAAGAAATTGAAAAATATTCGTTGTCACGCATCGGTAGCTCTCATATGTTACCTGAACAGGGTGTATTTTTTTTTTTTAGTTGGTGGAAGGGAGGTTGAGCAGTTTCCGGGAAGAAGAGTTATCAAAATTAAGACAGACAGGATTATGGATTTATGAATGAACTGAGATGATTTGGGGTGAGAAATAATTTGACACTGGATTTATGTCCAGTGCCCTCGTGTCTCTCTTGCATACATCTTTGTACCTCAGCTGCGATCACCCAACTGCTCTTTTGCCATCAGCCAGTTGTCCGTAGAAGATATCTTTCTGGATGCAGGCAGTACAGTTTCTGGATGCAGGCAGTACAGTTTCTGGGAGGGAAGAAGGAATACAACCACTGCTTACTCAAGTGTGTCGTAAGAGTTCACTAATTTGAGTGTGTGTACGGGCTGACAGTCTCCCCGTTTAAAACAAATCAACGCATATACACCAACACGAACTCACGCACACACACACACACATACATGAATGTCTGCTGAAACTCTAAATCTCGTTCAGAAGTCTAGCAAAAATAAGAGGGCGGGTGTACAATATGTAGGCAATAATTTACATAATGCATAGTTTCCAAATAAACACAGGAAAAAATAAATGGTATTTCGAAAGGCCAATTATTTTATTCATTTATTTACTTTTCAATGTACTTTCTTTCAACAGCACTTAACTGAACTTTAAAGTTCCGGACATTTCCTGTGGCGTTGTTTCGCAACCGATATTTTTTTATTGATGAGTGTTTGGAGTGACATTATTGTAATTTGAAATACCGAACCAAACTGTTAGCTGCTAAAGAACGCATTTTCTTCTCAAATGGTAGTCCGCAATGTTACTTTACAGATGTTACTTTATATCACATTGCGCAAGTTATATTACGAACACTTAAGTAAATATTTTAAATTATGTTTTTATAGTTCATGACCTGCATAGGGGATTGGCAGAAGCTTTAGATTAAATTAGAAATAGCTACATTGCCCTTTAATCATCTAAATTGGAGGTTACAAAATTCGGGACGGAATTTTTCAAAGTAAATCAGTAAATCAGAAAAGTCTTCGGCAGAACTTGTAGCATTCATAATTAAGTGAGAAAAAAAAATTAGACGGAGAAGTCAATAAAAATGTTATTTATGATTTAAGAGATTATAAAGCTCGCTATGTTGCAAGATGTCCTTGATGTGGTAAACTGTTTACTCTTTATAATAATAATAATAATAGCCCCTTCAGCCATAACTGACTATGGGAATGCGCCCCTGAGGTGGCAGCCCTCAGCTGCTTATTTTCCTGGTGCTCCTTTCGACGTTTTCTCCCCTCCTCTGCTTGTTGTGTGAGCCTTTCTTCACCCAATCTGAGGTGGCGCCGTAAATAGCATCGCCACTTAGTGCGATTGGCAGCTTCATCCTCCCATGTTGCTGGATCCATGTCCAGTGCCCTCATATCTCTTTTGCACACATCTTTGAACCTCAGCTGTGGTCGCCCAAGTGTTCTCTTGCCATCTGCTAATTGTCCGAAGAAGATATCTTTTGGGATGCGACCATCTTCCATGCGGCGAACGTGGCCAAGCCAGCGAAGTCTGCGCTGTCTAAGCAGCGTATACATACTTTGAAGGCCAGCACGTGACAACACCTCGACATTTGTCACTTTATCTTTCCACGAGATGCCGAGGATGCGGCGTAGACACCGCAAATGAAAGGTATTGAGCCTTCTTTCTTGCTTAGTATAGGTCGTCCAGGTCTCGCTGCCATATAGGAGTGTGCTGGTGACGCAGGCATTATATACCGCAGCTTTGGTCTTCATTGTGAGTTTAGAGTTTCCCCAAACACGCGATGTGAGGCGGGCAAAGGTAGCTGCAGGTTTGCCAATGCGGCTGTCGATTTCTGTATCCAGTGAGAGTTTGTCATTGATGGTAGACCCTAGGTATGTGAAGTGGTGCACCACTGCCAATTCATAGTTATCGATAGTGATAACTGGTGCAGCACCCACATCCTTACTCAGCACATTCGTTTTCTTTAGACTTATTGTGAGGCCAAAGTCCTTGCATGCTTTAGTGAAGCGATTCATCAAGCTCTGAAGCTCCTGTTGGCTTTGAGTGACGACTGCAGCATCATCAGCGAACAACAAGTCTCTTATAGTGACCCTTCTGATTTTTGTTTTTGCCTTCAGCCTTGAAAGATTAAACAGACGGCCATCTGACCTAGTGTGAAGGCATATTCCTTCAGTTGCATCTCTGAATGCATGTTTCAAGAGTAAGGCAAAGAAGATTCCGAAGAGGGTCGGAGCCAGAACTCAGCCTTGTTTAACGCCACTTCGTATATCAAAGGGCTGTGACGTGCTTCCAGCATATTGGACTGTTCCCTTCATGTCGTCATGGAATGACTTTATCATTTCCAGCATTTTAGAAGGGCAGCCTATTTTCATGAGGATTTTAAAGAGTCCATCCCTACTAACCAGGTCGAATGCTTTTGTGAGGCTATAAAGGCGATATATAATGGTCTTTTCTGCTCTCTTGATTTTTCCTGAAGCTGGCGGAGAGAAAAGATCATGTCTGTTGTTGATCTGCCAGCTCGGAATCCACACTGTGCCTCTGGATATATGCGCTCAGCATGGGAGGATGAAGTCTGATCACCGATAATCGCACGACACCACACACAAGGACAGGAAAAGAACCCAAAATACTGTCGCTAAAAAAACGTCTTCTCTACAACAAAGCCAAGCTGACTCACACAATTCTATCTAACAATGCCCCGTCGTACCTAAGATCATTGTTTCAAACCAGTAGAAGGGAGGGACAACGATTACATCAGTTACGTCTGCCCAAACCTAGGATCGACCTGTTCAAAAAGAGTCTAGCCTACTCTGGTGCCTACTTATGGAACAGCCTTCCACACCACCTAAAAAGCCTACCTACACAATATTCTTTTAACAAAGCAATTTTAAAACACTTCCTCAACACTGATTATCTACCCCCATAGAAACAGTATTTGCCTGTCAACATCTCATCCATAGGTCAACATTTCTTTTCCTCTTCCGCTAATTTTTGTGTGTGAATATTTTGTTTTATATCCATGTAATATCATTATTATATTCACTTAAAAATATTATTATATAATGTAATGTATGTGTGAATGTACCCACATAATACTGTACTTTAGAAATGTGAGTCGTGAGAATGTACCCGCATACCAAAAACACAGATTAATTGTAGACGGATTGACCGCATGAGTGAGTGTCGGTATACAGAATTTATTTATTTTTATTTATTGTTTTATTTATTTTATTTTATTATTACTTTTTTCCCCCATTTACTAGCTTGTTTGTTTCAAAAAAAAAAAAACCCTACTCATTTTTTTAATTATGATTGCATACTGTAAATGAATGCTGTTATGGTAACTTTATAATGTTGCATGCCTTTAAATTAATGTTTAAAGCATCATGTGGGAATGAAAGGATATAGTATGCAAGATTAATGAGAGTGGAAGGGTGTAAAGACGTTATTTCTTACTACACCTGTAGTACACCACTGTAAAGTATCAGTCTGTCTGCTCTGTAAGGAAGAGTGGTGTGTTGTTGAGATCAGGCATGCTCCAGTCTACCCAGCTGTAAATGGGTAACTCACCCTAGTCCTGAGTTAGGGAAGGCAAAGGCTCCAGGGGAAGCAGGCCCTAAACTTGGTCACTTCAGCCGACGCAGGATGGTGTATGTATGAAGTAGTAGTGTAGAGTGTGATTACCGCGAATGGTGTACTGTTCGTGTGCTGACCAATATAATCACTCATACACATGTGTCTACAAGGCACCAATGCAGACTGCTGGAATCTTAGTTTACTCAATTTATTCAGACGTACACACTGGGACATACGAGTACATCAGGCTTTGTTGACATAACAATTTGTAGGTATACATAGCAGATCTGAAGTCATGACACATGCAGAAATAATGGGTAGTACATCAAAGTTCAATGTCATGATACATCATCTTATGAAACCACGAAAAGGGGGTTTCTAGCAGGATTGAGATCTCTCTGTCACTGTCCGATAATAAGATAAATAATCTGTTCTCTTGGCAGTGATCAAAACAGACGATGACCGAAATCCAACATGGCTACCTTCCTGAGTTGTCGTTCACTCATTCATAGGAAGAATATCAGCCAAAGTTAATTTACAATGGATATATAAAGGATTTCATGAATGGTTCCATGCAGCACTACGGTGATCAGGTTAGTTCACGTAGCCATAACCGCTGCAGGAAAATCTGTCATCTTCGTCGATACAAAACACGACACTAGCATATCGAAGCACCCAAAAGTCAAGCTAGGCCTAACCGACGAGAGATCATCAAAAATACGAGCTGGGTTTACCTGGAGTCCGAATCATCTATATACTGACATAAGGAGAGTCTCTAACACAAACTATCGTAGAGACACTATCTCCTCCAGAAGAAAAAACCACTTCGTAAGACATTTTTTTCTTGACGAAGGGACCAGCTCTTGAAAAACGTACCCCGCCATTCTTAGCAGTACATCGGAACTCATCACGACTTGTTAAGACAACTCATACTTCCGCTAACAAGAATCTAGTCCCTCATACCCATCCAAAATATACAATATAGGACTGATTCTACTTGTACTAATAATATGTAATACATATGAATTCAGGCCATAAACACAATAAGCAAATTAATATATTTTCTGGCCCTAAAATTAAGTACAAACGCAAGCGTACTATTCTTGCGCTGGATCGATATCCAGACCGATTACTCCTATAATCAAAAGTGTGAATCAAACATGGATTATCTCGCTTTTACAATAAACAGCATTTTCATACACAGATGGATGCATGACTATATTTTTCCCATATTAAATAAATCCAGCTCCTCCATAGTTGGCAGACTATTGACAGCATCAAGGGCTGCAGGCGTAACGGTATTGTCTCTAGCGTAAAGCTCAGAGTAGTGCTCGACCCACCTCTCCATCTGCTTACCTTTATCGGTTAGCTTCTCTCCGCTGATGGTTTTTAGCGGTGCCGTCTTACTTTTATGGGGGTCAAGTGCTTTCTTTATACCGTCATACATTTGTCTAATGTTGCCTGTTTGCGCTGCGATCTGGATGCTCTCACTGAGCTGGAGCCAGTAGTCATTTGCACAGCGTCGAGCAGTTTGTTGAACTTTTCTTCTCGTAGCCCTCAGGATCTGTAGGATTCTGGCACTCGGTGAACGTTTGTATTCATTCATAGCACTGCGCTTAGCTTCAATGACAGGTGCCATCACATCTGATGAAGCATCAAACCAGTCATTTGACTTTGCTGTTTTCTTACCAAAGGTGGCAAGTGCAGTACTTTGAATGGTGTTCCGTAGATGCTCCCAGTTCTCTGTAATAGTATCACCATGCTGAGGGCTACTGAGCACTTTCTTGAAGGTCGCAATGAATTGAGCGATCATGAAAGGGTCTGACATCTTGCTGGTATCAATGCGTGGTTTCCCTTCATGTCTGACACGATAGAGTTTTCTTGGTTGTGCTCTGATTTTGCAGCAAACCAAGGAGTGATCTGTATCACAGTCTGCACTATGGTACGAGCGCGTGGAGAGCACAGACCTGAGGAGTGGCCTTCTGACGAGAATCAGGTCAAGTTGGTGCCAGTGCTTGGATCGTGGGTGTCTCCATGACACCTTATGCTGGGGTTTTGTCTGAAAGTAGGTGTTGGTCACGCAGAGGTCATGGTGGACGCACAACTCTAAGAGCCGTTGTCCATTTTCATTCATCTTGCCAATACCAAACCTGCCCAGACATGAAGGCCATGAAACATTATCGGCACCCACTCTAGCGTTAAAGTCACCAAGGAGAACAAGCTGTTCTTGCCTAGGTATGCTTTTGATAACTGCTGCTAGATTCTCGTAGAACTCATCTTTAGCTTCTGAGGCAGAGTATAGAGTAGGAGCATACACACTGACAAGGGTGATGGGACCTTTGCTAGTTTGCAGGCGGAGCGTTAACAGGCGTTCTGATCCATTCTCGCCTAGTTCAACCATTTTAGTTAGCGATTTTTTGACCGCAAAACCTACTCCGTGTTCTCTAGCTTTATTAAGATCTTTCCCTTGCTAATAAAATGTGTAGTCCTTCTCGCTCACCGTTCCAGAGCCCGCCAGGCGCTTTTCCTGAAGTGCAGCTATATCCACCTAACATCGTTTAAGCTCATCATTAATTATGGCTGTCTTCCTTACATCGTTTACATCCTGTAGGTTTTCGGATAGTCCAGTCAACATAGTCCGGACGTTCCAACATCCCAATCTGAGAGTTTGCTTATTTCTATTTTTTTGATAATTGCTTGGTGCAAAATTTTCTGTCCTCAGTTCGGGTTTGACCCTAATCCCCATGCACCCAATGGGGAAAGCAGACAGTGGCGGGACAACACCTTATTGACTGGGGGCTGCCCAGCTTGAAGCGGGCGGTAGCTGTCCAGTGAGATCCTAGAACCTCTCCCATTGTCGGAAGTAGCCCCTGGCGCCACGCCCTACGCCAATTGGGCAAAATGCTTATAACCGGTAACTGCTACTTCCTGTGTTTTGCCGACACCTATAGGGTGAAGCTGGAGTGTCCTCTCCAGGGCGCGAGCTTGGGCACAGTTATATGGAGATCAAGCTGTTGCCCATGCAGCATGTTCCCCCTCTCCACACAGCCGGTAGGTCCAAAGGAACGGCAGTAGCCGATACAGTTTGGTACCAGCCATGTCGCAGGAGTTGCCAGAATAATGTTGAATCGACATTAGACTGCCTTAGGGACTCCGACTCCGGATTTATCCTCAGGATTTACTCCCGAAGCCAATACCACAAATGGATATTCCCGCAAGGCAGCGGCGGTTTGAATTCAGAGTTCCTTCTCTTAGATAAGCTACCAACCAAGGATCACGAGCCCTATCTGCCCGAAGCTGCTGGTTTAAGGCGCCAGTCGCTCTCCTTTGCCCCTTCTCCCGTCAGTGGAAACAGTTCTGCCGGGCTCAAATTGAGCCACACGTGAAGGCCGGGAGTTGGACTTGGTTGTCAGAGGCTGTTTGAGGCGCGTGCCATAGAAGTATTTTATCTGCAGTGAGAGCTTATCCTAACTACAACTCCCGGCAATAACAACCTTTGGAACTTGGCAAAAATATGGACAGTTAGAGAAGGAGACGAAAACTAAATAAAAATTACAAAAGGCAAGATGAACCATCATTTTATTGGGGAAATATATGGAAAGTAACAGAAATCACGTCCAACATAAAAAATAAAAATTGCCAAGCCAAATGTCAAAACAGCCCTACAGTGTGGATCTGCAACATCTACAACATCCAAGAAGTTATTGAGTTTTATAAATGGTTGCTTTCTCAGAATAAATAAATAAATAATACACAAAGGTATGTTTCAGGCACTCGTGAGAAGATGAAGACTAGATAAAAGAAAAACAACGTAAGTGATAGGCTTACCGGGAATCGAACCCAGGACTTTCCTACGACATCACCCCTAGCCACGGGAGCGAATAGTTAGTATCATTTCTGCCAACTAGGCACCACAGAAATAGTGCTTCGTAGACAGAGGTCTAGCACGATCTCCCCACGTAACCCAGATATGTACCTAAGGACGAACCAGACTAATTATAGATGCAATCACTTCTGCAGTTTTCCTATTTAACAGTATAGATCAGATTACGGAAGGTCTTGGGTTCGATTCCCCGTAAGCCTATCACTTCTGTTGTTTTTCTGTTGTCTAGCCTTCTACTTCTTTATTTCTCACGAGTGCCTGAGACATACCTTTGTGTGTTATTTATTTATTTACTGTTCATAGGCCTCGGATTTCCCCGCCTTTTTGTTTATATGTTTATACAATACCAAACCTAACCCTTTGTTCTTTACTATTCTAATTCTTCTATCATTTACTAGACACAGTATTAAGGCTGTCTTGTGTAGATGCTGATGGTCGTTTCTGGAAATCACTAATGGAACGCATTTCTGGAATGCATTTATAGAAGGCATACCAGATGGGAGACCTACAAATAAGAACACGTGTTTATAAACGTCACTCAACCATGACGTGTGAGAAAAGTCAAAGATTCCACTATGACCCAGCGCCACAAAAAAAAGCAAATCTTATGCAATGCATAGAAAAAGAAGAAACAATTAAGTGGAAAAGCTGGACCCACACTATTACATACCGCCCCTTCACATTTTTTTTTAACTCAAATGATGAGAAATCCTAGTTTTAAGAGAATCCTTTAAAACCCTTTTGCCCACAATAGTAGATTTTTCCTTTTAAATTACCAACTGTACTCAATGATAACCATATGTTATTTATTTTAACCGTTGTTACTCTTGGCTGAGTGAAAGTTACTGTTTGAACCCGTACGAACTCACACACAAGCGCGCGCACACACACACTCACACATTCACACACACATTCACACCACACATATATCTTGCTGAATATTTCCTTCATCTAGGGGCAAATCGTCTACACGCCTATTGTCATCATTTACATATCTTCTTCTTCTTCCTCGTTCGCCCTGAAAAGGACGGTGGTTGCGTTGTGTCTGTTTACGCCGTAGCTTTGATAAATGCACCTTTCGGTCGACACATCCGACTTCAGCACGGCATTTTTTAGGGACAGGGTTTGCCTTCCCATTGCGATCCGTACTCGCTCAGCCAGACTGCACTGCTGCAGACTGTTTCCAGGACCACCACGTGGAGGTGGAGTACGGTCTTAGTCAGCTCTGGTTCGCTGACTCTGATGCAAGCAGTCATGCTATGGGTCGCTGACTGCATTCACTATTGCTGCATCTTTGGGTCCCATTGACATATAATAACCATGAAGAAGTGCGACGAGGATAAAAACCATGCAGAAGCAGTATATACCCCAGCTTTTTTTTTGCACTTGCAATCCTTCATGCTGCCTACGTCGGAATACAATTATCCTATCTAGGCTTCTGAAAAGGGCGATTCTTGAGTAAAGTTTCGCTACCTTTTTAAATCTATCCTTCACTCTAAATCTCTGGCCAAATTCGTGGACTTCTATGGCAGATTAAGTAAGATCACGCGTCAGTGAAGAACCAGACAAACACCATTGGAACAACAGGTGAGGAAATGACAACATTGACGCTGTATAGAACACACACGGAGGAAACCTGGTACCTGCTGATAGGTAGTTCTTGATCTGGAATCTCCAGTTTAAGAGACATTCAAGGAAACCTAAATACACACGGAGAATGGAATACTAGACACACATGAAATGGACAGAGAAGACATGGCAAATTTTCAACGGATAGCACAGGACATGAAGTCTCGGAGTAAATTTGTTGAAGGCCTGTGTTCCAGAGATCTGAAGGGTTATGAAGTCGTAGGATGATTAAATATTAGATGTTTATGACTGAGACACATGATTATAATGATTATAATAGCCATATTAAGTCCTTTTCGCGTGGGAGTTAAGTGTTTGAGATCCTCACATGTGGGTCTAGTAGTTTATAGACACACATGTGAGCACATCTAAAGTAATTATATGTTTAATTATTTGCGTGCCGTCGTGCACGATGTTTGAACAAAATAGCGCGGCTTTCTGCGTCGATCTGTTGTCATCGAGCTATGATGCTTGAAGCAGTCCAATATATTTTCCGTCCAAGAAAGACGTGAGTTTTTGCGTACCTGCCCTAAGTCAAGGGAGGACACACACTTGTTATTATGAATTGAAACATAAGGAAGCTATTTCTTGAAGAACCTTGCCAAGAATCCTTCCAGTATTATACTTAGCCAGAAAACGGCTCGTTTTTATGTTTCACGTTTCAGAGACCTGCAGTCCTGCATGTTATGACAGAGCTTCCATTGAACTCAATATGTCCAGCGGCTAGTGCGACCCTCTGACATCAGGAGCAGATTTAGATGTCATAATAATATATATAAGATGAACTGTCCACCCGACAGTGTCCTGTATTCTGTCAAGCCGTCGACATTGACGCTATAACGGCCAGTGCTGTCAATCAACGGCCAGAACTATGCTTACTTGATGAAGATGTATTTTCTACCATGAAACGTACTTTTATGATATGCCTGCCATGAATTTAATTTAACTCTGGAGTGTTACATGGCTATGATATCCACGTCGTTGTATAATAAAGTGTAGTGTCATTGATGTTCAACTATGGGTCCAGCCTGCTTGACTTGCCAGTTGGTCAATCTTTATGACCCAGTCGTTGCTGTTGTGTTGACATTGCCTTTATCATCTTTAACGAAGTAACGACCCACTATTATTCGCGTTGGCAAATTATAAGTCGGCCATACAGTAAGCCCGACATTTCTGGTATCACCCTTGTCAGCACTACCAGACTACACAGTACTCCCTACAACAACGGGAGTAGTAACAACTGGTAGCCAGAGTACGGGGAAAAGAAATTTCCTTTCCAAGAATTCGTTTTTCCTGTGTCCAGAATGTCGTTTGTCAAGAAAACGCCATCAATTCAACCACGTTATTGAAGTCTGATGTTTAACGGTCGACCTTCTGACCTCTGTAATGATGATGACGATGTTCCAGCCATCTGTACCTGTCGACGTTGGACTACTGCACGGTTTTATTGGCTCATCATGCAACGCCCGAGACCCATCTCCGTAACGTTTGCGAGGCCGGGATTTTTTTCTTAGATAAGTGGCTGTTAGTTTTTGTGCACTTTGCCACTGTTGCATGCCGTTTGTCGAGCCTTTCTTTGTTATGTCCACTATTTATCTTCATGCCTTATGTTCCATGTTCTATGCGGGTTTGGTTGGGAGGTGACTTGCGTTGGGGTATATCCCAGTTTCAAACCAGGGCCCACGTAAGCGTTCTATAGGGATTTTTGCAGATTTCCCACAGTGGAAATTCCAGCATATTTTTGCTGAAGGATTTTCGGTCCACTGCGTCTGGTTGTCTGTGACACCTAATTGTTTTAGACGTGAAGTCTATTTTTATTGTTGTTGTTGTAATTTTTTTTTCTCTGTGCCTTAGTTTCATGATTGACTTTGTTTGTACTTGTCATTCTCCATCTTGCTGTCATTGATTTCTATGCAAATTTTATATTTATACCCTGAGCTGTTACTTGTCTCGTTTCTTCTTTCGCAGTTGTCATTGCATTCTTTGCAATATTTTTTCTTTATTTCTGCTGTATTAATTTGATTCTGCGAACGTTGTCATTTGTTCTTTGGAATCTCGTCTATGTATCTGTTGTTTTCATTAACTGCATCTTGTATTATCTGCCTTATATGATTTATTATTTTTTAATGCATAATTTAATGATTGATTAATAGTTAGGTGATAATAGTAACATTCCTGACATTAATAGGAGTTTTGATATAGGTTCTGTGGACAAGATCCTGTCACCCATTAATTAAGGGATAATTTTGATTTCTTAGGAAATATTTGACTAAGTAAGTTAACTACACATAAAATTAGACAATGTCCACTTTGGATTACTTCATCAAGCAAGGAAAGGCGCTTGGTATGGACCCCGAAGAGTTAAAACAATTCGCAACCACTGAATACGCAAAAGCACAAGAACAGGAATTAAAGAAACTTCAAATGGAAGAAAAGAAACTTCAGATGGAAGGTGAAGACAGGAAACTTCAAACGCAATTAGAAGCTACTGAGAATGAAAACCGTAGGCTCCATGAGCAAAAGTTGTTCTCTTTGGAACTTGAAAAAATCAAGTTAATAAATGGAAATAATACACACAATGCTCCGGACACTCAAACAACTTCACATAAGAACAATTCAAGTTCTTATAAGATCAGGTTACCACCGTTTGAACCACCTTCCGACGACGTCCTCTTCTATCTCAATAGATTCGAGGCCGTTTGTGAGGCTTATAAAATAGATAAGTTAGAATATTGTGTATGACGTATGGAATTTCTCTCAGGAGAGGCTATGACAGCTGTTAATATGGTGGAAGGACCTGACAGTTATGATTATAACACCGTCAGAAGTATTTTACTAAAAAAATACCAACTTGATGAAGACGGTTATCGGTTCCGCTATAAATCTCTATTGCCGGAGACTGGAAAGGATTTCTCGGAGTTTATAGCGAATATATGTCTTACGTTTTCTCGATGGGTTGAGCTTTCAAAAATTGAGCACACTTATGAAGCCCTCGTGGACTTAATGCTTCGTGATAAAGTATTGTCTTCAGTCAACGCATCATTTCTCTCCTTCCTACATGAGCGAAGGCCTGCAAACCTGAATGATACGGAACAATGTTGTCGTCAATACGTAACAGCACATCCAAATATAGTTGTTAGCCACTTTCACGTCAGAGAGGATTTACCAGCGACTTCAGCAATGCCGTACGTTAATAACTTTCGCCATAGATCACATAGTGTTGATCGTAATTTTGGTAAGGGAGACTACAAGAATTTAAATTCTTACAAGGTAGTCAATTCCGTTGTAATTCTCCAGCTCCTAGAAATTGGAGACAATCTAATGTGCCACAACATTTTAATGGAAATAATTCAGGTAATTATAGAAGGAATAACCACAATAATAATTGGCAACCTCACAGTAATTTTTCTCCAAGCCAACACAATTCATCTAATAGACATTTCGAACAAAGAGAAAATAGGTATCGCAACAATCCTCGCTGGGGTTCAAATCAAAATAATGGTCCCAATAGAGAAAATGGCAATGATCGATCGCGATATAGAGGTAGATCTTCAAATGATAGATCGCATCGACTTGCAAACTCGGCTCAATCTCAGGGGATTTTAAACCAAAGTGACAGTAATATTGTTAATAATGCTGCATCTTCATGTTCTGTTGATTTTAAGCATGCATCTCAGTGCCCTGAGTGCACAACTTTATTTCAGCCTGCAGCAGTCACTACCGTGAGTTGCGGTCATCCTCTACCGACTCTTCCAGCCTTGTCTGCACATGATGGAACAGGTTCTCTTACCCTTCATAAGGGATTTGTAAATAATATTCCCGTCTCATTGCTCCAAGATTCAGGGTGCACTACTGTTGGAATTAGGCATTCTCTGGTTCATCCATCTTGCGCAACAGGTAAAGTCGTAAAATGTGTGACGTTCGGAGGAACAGTTGAAACTTTTCCAACTGCCATCGTCCACATTGCCACACCATTTTTTACGGGTTATATACACGCATGCATGCTCCCGTCACCAATCGCCGACCTTACTGTCGGACAGATACATGGTATAAAGGTGTGTACTCCGGTACAAATTGCTGCTTGGGAACGGCAACATCACCTTACTGCCTCCACACTTACGACTTTGGCAAAATCTTATCCCCAGGTACATTCTGCTAAGGTGATACATTCTGCTAGTGCAGTGGGATGTTATGGTTCTAATCATACTAATGTTGTATACCAATTTTGGTACTTCTTTGAGCCCAGGACGTCATGCTTCAGTACGTCATTGCTCAAATTTTAGTTCTTCTTTAAGTACTATTAAGGAGGAAGATCTTTTTGTTTTGTCTGATACACACATCACTTTTGTTACCACGGCTGAATCTACATCCAGTCCCGTTGGTTGCAACTGCTTTTGTGCTAAGATTAGTGTTTTCTTTGCCAAATTACAGACTTCGTTCTTAGTACATTTATATATCTTATGGGTATTTTTACCATTTTTATTGGGCCGGTTAGCTCAGTATTTTCCTGGTCTACGACTTTTTGTCGCAGTCACCACTTTACTTTTCCACTTCGACGCAGGTCCAAATTCATCACTGTCTGTTTTTACATCTTTATTGTGTATTTCATGCTGTTTTCTTTGCCCAGTACACAGGCTATGACTTCAGTTCCAGCCTTTGATAGATATGCCTTTGTCAACTGCATTTCCTTGGTCATACGCAGCGACACATATTGTCAGTCATCATTGCACTCTTAGTACTTTTCCTGTTGACGTCGGTATCATTTGTATATTCCTGACTTCTTTGTACATCATTGCGCACACTCAGATTATTTCTTGCTTTTTCTTGTGCCTGTATTTCATGCAGCGCATTGTACTTAGTGCGACTTACTTCTCACGCTGTTGCTTTTCATGGACACTCTTGTCATCCTATATCGTTGATAATTTCAACTCAGTCTTGGCTACTTTTACTGCTACCCTTTCTCGTTTATTGAAGAAAGGTTCGCCTATCATGACACAGTGGTCAAAATTGTGCACGGCCACATTCGGTAGGATGATTTTAGTTTTGTCATCAACTAATATCCTACGATTACCAAACAGACATTTTCATTTGATTATTCGCAGGGACACCTTCTCGATGGGAATCGGTGCTGTTCTGCTGAATGATTATGCGGGTACTCAATACCCTGTACTACATATCTTCCGACCATTGACTGAATCTGAGCGGCACTACTCTGCGATTGACATCGAGATATTGGCCATTGTCTGGTCAATACTACATGTGATAAAATTAACCGTGAAACAACGTTAAAATATCTCCAAAGATAAAATGTAGGGATAAAAATAATGCGTAAGCTACTAGACGACATGATCGCCCACGCCGCGGGTCACCACCCGCCATGGAAACTAACTTGTTAGACGTGAAGGCAAAACGTTTACCCTTGGAACGGGATGAGAACGGAGATCAAAAGGAAAAAATATGACTGAACACGTGCTTGAAACTAGCAAGGCTAAAAAGACGCAATTGGTGGGGAAAGGAAAAAAATTCACGTCCCCAAGTTGACACAAGGTAAAGAAATCGACAAAAGGGACCTTAGTTATTATACGCAACAGTCATTTCTTGGACGCTTTTGCGATAACTTAGTCCGTTTATTTGAATTCAGCGGCAAACGCATTACAGAAGATGCTCGAAAATATTTCAAAAAACCAACTAACCTTGAAAAGTAACTTTTTCTTAATAATAATGGTAGGAATATAAAACCTAGCTGGCCTGATGGCCCATCTTGAGCAGTGAAATAATATGCTTTCATTTATACAGACGGATAGATAATAAGAAAGATATTGACAAAAGACTGTGTTGTCCATATCAGCGAGCGACTGCATTGCAACAAAAAATGTCACTAATTTTCAAAAATTGCGGCCTTGAGACTCAAGTGCTAAAGTCCAGTTGGAATGAAAGATAGGGAATGTGGTGGAGAATTGTGGCTAAAAATAACTTTAAAGGCAAAATTGTGTAGGGGACGGCAGAGTTGGTTCAAAAAACAAGTGTGTTTTTTGTGAAACGCAAGTAGAGACAGACGGACCAACAGACAATAATACATACTTGACTGAGGTATGACTAAATTGACTTTTGGTAGGAGGTTTGAATTTGAAAAGGAAAAAAGGCGGTGATTGGCCACAGATAAACATATTATCGGCGCTCGGACGCGCATTTTTGCCATTCATCATAAGTTGTCCAGTAGTAGACACAGTAAATAATTCAGTGGTGTATTTCCCAGAAGCTAATTGAAATATTTAGAGGGACGCCATACTAGAGCCAGCAGCTCAGCTGAGTTTTGCTAGCATATAACTGTGTTCTCTATTCATAATTCTGGTAAGACTGAAAGTATTTCTTTGTATATTTTAATATTGTTTAATGTTTCGAGTGAATTGATACTGCCATATCAAAATCTATCCCTTACAACAAGTAAGGATTCGCTCTAGACCCCCCGCCCCAGTTCAGGGTCTAGAGACAAACAAAATACATAAACTCCAGCAAGGATTATGAAGGGCGGATCAAGTGTTGAGATCAGTGGAACATATCACCTATCCTATTCTATGGCAGGAAGCTAATGAACATATTTCAGAATATGTAGTCTGGGGGAACTTATCCTATGTGAAACCAACTTGGTAAGATGTGCTGTATGGTCAGAGAGATCTGACCCCGTCTATGTGGTGTTGTTGTGTAGTGTTGAGTGTAGAAGTGGCTCAGGAGGTAGAGTTCTGACACATGACCAAATACTTTTATTTCAGAACTGTGAGTTTTTTATTTGGCACCAAAGTGGTGTCAAATGCTGTGTTGAATAATACAAGAGTGGACCCGTGCAGTCTAATATTTTGGCAGAGCAGCCTTATATTGCCCCCAAGCACGGAGAGGTGGGGCCACCAGATTCCAGCACCAGAACTACTCAGTCAAGATACGTGAGCGTCTGGCCTGCTGGACATTCACCAACTTATTTTCTAACACACCAACTATATTCCCATCAATAAATGGACAATGTTTAGTAGCCATAGACAGGGAGTGATGAGGCCACCCCAACAGCACATCCATTAATCGTTCTCCCAGATAAATTACAACTATAAACAGTAGTAATATTAACTAGTCTTGTAAAATACATATGTACACACCTTTCATTTATTATGCCATATATTCATGCATTTCATTCATAATTCCAAAACCTTTCATATGTTCTGACCAAAATAAAACCTTGGTTCAGAACAAATAAACTTAAAGAAAATTTACTATCAAAATTTTACACAGCTTGAGTTAGTTCAGTGTGTTATAACATTTTATTAATATTATTAGACTTATTAAATATCTGTGTGTGTGTATGTAAACTACCACAACACATTACATATCAGTACCCTAGAATTTTAACGTAGCCACATTCATTAGTAAAAAAAAAAATAGGTGTGAGGTCGTAGTGGTAGCAAGAAGGGCCTTCTGTAAATTCACAGCTACATTTAGATTTCTGCTTGAAGCCCATTTTATCATTGCGTCTTAACAGCGGACGATTATTGTACTTCAGAGTACGGACTTCATGAATTTCATGTTTGCGCTAGATGCCATCGCCTTACAGCCATTCAATTTTCCCATACAAGCAATCCGGGATTCCGACACCGCAGTGGATGATTTATTATCTCTATGCCCACAAGAATCTACCGGGCCGCTGAACTTCTAATATTGTGCCGCCATTGCGCTGCCACGTCATCACTGCTGCGCTTCTGCTTTTGTACGACGACACCACGTAATACTTTTCGTTTTGGAGCAATACCCTCGCTTGTGAATATGACGTTTTCATATACGAACTATTTGACTATTTGTTCACATTATTAACTAACTAGACTTTGTTGATGAATTTTGACATATTCATCTACGAGTGACTTTATTTGTCTCCATTGACTTATGTGCGCATTTAAATCAATATATATAAAACTACAAGGAACTACATGACTTTCTAGCGCGTGAACAAGTAATGACATTTTTTTTACCTTTCAAGTGATAGATGAATAACATTTTATTTTAACGAAACATTTAATTCCTACACAGTTCCCTAGCACATTTTCTAAGCGATTAGTGTTGATCACTAATTTTACTTACGGACTTGTTGACTTTTTAGCTAGTGCTTAATTACTGCTATTTTATTCGAATGGACCTTTAAAATGATGCTTATTCTAGATTGATTACTTACATTTTAATTATAGAGAAACAGTGTGCTATGTTTATGACATGTTTCCGTTAATTAGGTTATTTATTTCGCTGCACTATTGCGTCTAGCCACATTTTTTTTAAGGGTAGATCATCATTAGCGCCTAATATATTTGGCGTACGTAGATATTTAATGTCGCCATACTTGCCTTTTATTAGTTTGTTTACGCTACTTACTTGATTCTCACCACACTCTTTTTGGACTGTGTTGTTTTCTTCTAGTGTTTTAATTTGCGCATTGATTTTTATTTTGTTCTGGTTTCCCACACTTGCGTTTATGCGCATACATTACACAACTCATTTTTGTTATCTGGTTGACATTTTTTAGCATCCTTGTTAATTACTGTCACTTGTTTCACCTTTTATGATCATTCTTCACCTCCTGTTATTTCATTTTCTCATTTTCCTTACCACTTATTGGTTTATATTTCGTGCATAGTTGATCTATGTCTCATTTCTTTTGTTTGAATTTCATGTTTGATTCTATTTACACACTTCCATCCCACTATTTTTTTTCTTTTCTTTATAATGACTTAACATGTATTATAGTAATCTGTTGTTAGATGATGGACTTTTTGATTGACTTCACTTCGGTTTAATGTTAAAAAAAAAAATTTTTAAAAAAGGGTTCGCCTTTTTTGTTCTCGGTTGGTCGATGTAATCTGTTAAGTCCTTTTCGCGTGGGAGTTAAGTGTTTGAGATCCTCACATGTGGGTCTAGTAGTTTATAGACACACATGTGAGCACATCTAAAGTAATTATATGTTTAATTATTTGCGTGCCGTCGTGCACGATGTTTGAACAGAATAGCGCAGCTTTCTGCGTCGATCTGTTGTCATCGAGCTATGTGCTTGAGGCAGTCCAATATATTTTCCGTCCAAGAAAGACGTGAGTTTTTGCGTACCTGCCCTAAGTCAAGGGAGGACACACACTTGTTATTATGAATTGAAACATAAGGAAGCTATTTCTTGAAGAACCTTGCCAAGAATCCTTCCAGTATTATACTTAGCCAGAAAACGGCTCGTTTTTATGTCTCACGCCTCAGAGACCTGCAGTCCTGCATGTTATGGCAGAGCTTCCGCTGAACTCATTATGTCCAGCGGCTAGTGCGACTCTCTGACATCAGGAGCAGATTTAGATGTCATAATAATATATATAAGATGAACTGTCCACCCGACAGTGTCCTGTATTCTGTCAAGCCGTCGACATTGACGCTATAACGGCCAGTGCTGTCAATCAACGGCCAGAACTATGCTTACTTTATGAAGATGTATTTTCTACCATGAAACGTACTTTTATGATATGCCTGCCATGAATTTGAATTTAACTCTGGAGTGTTACATGGCTATGATATCCACGTCGTTGTATAATAAAGTGTAGTGTCATTGATGTTCAACTATGGGTCCAGCCTGCTTAACTTACCAGTTGGTCAATCTTTATGACCCTGTCGTTGCTGTTGTGTTGACATTGTCTTCATCATCTTTAACGAAGTAACGACCCACTATTATTCGCGTTGGCAAATTATAAGTCGGCCATACAGTAAGCCCGACATTTCTGGTATCACCCTTGTCAGCATTACCAGACTACACAGTACCATCGTACCCCCCTACAACAACAGGAGTTATAACAAGTCACTTGGTCAATGTTTATGACTGAGTCACGTGGTCAATGTTTGTTACTAAGTTACCTGGTCAGTGTTTCATCACTGAATTCGTTATAGGATACATATGGCCGGATCACGTGTAAAAGTTGGTTACTGGGTCACGTAGTGGGTGTTTATGACTGAATCAGGTGTAGGGTGTTTATGATTAGATCAAATGTAGATTATTTATGACTGGATCAGGTTTTACGATGATTACAATTCGTTCAGGTGTATAATTTTTGGATCAGGTAAAAGTATGGACATTGTGGACGTTTATAATCGAGTCCCGTGGTTGATGTCTGTGACCGAGTCACGTGCTGTATGTTTATGCCTGAGTGACGTTATAGATGTTTATGACTGAGTCTCATATTGGATGACTGAGTCAAATGGTAGATGTGTATGACTGAGTCACATGGTGAATGTTTATGACTGAGTTATATGGTAGATGTTTATGACTGAATAATATTGTGGATGTTTATGACTGAGTTATATGATAGATGTTAATGAATGAGTCATATGGTGGATGTTCATGAATGAGTCATATGGTGGATGGGTATGACTGAGTCACATGATAGATGTTTATGACTGAGTCACGTGATAGATGTTTATGCTTGAGTCACATGACAAATATTTATGACTGAGTCACACGATAGACGTTTATTATTGAGTCATATGGTGGATTTTTATGACTGAGTCACTGGCGGATGTTTATGATTTAGTCACGTGGTGGATGTTTATGACTGAGTCATGTGGTGTTTGTCTGCATCAGGTATAGGATGCTCATGACTGAATCACACGTAAAATGTTAATAATTGGGTTAAGTGTGGGGTGATTCTGCTGATGATCCCTGCCATCGTATATTTCTTAGTTGTGTTGTTTTTGTGTAAAGCAGATATCTAGATACGCGATGTACAGATGTAATTAGTGGACAACAGGGAAAAACGCGGTAAGAAAAATTGTGAATGAAACAGATATATGTAGAAATACACAACTATATAGTGAGATGAAGAACATTAGAAAACTAATAAGCACCCACTGAGCAAGACTGATATTGCTGAGTAATAAAAAAGAAACCATTACCAAGTAATTCGTAAAAACCATTAAGGAAGATTGTGCAAGAGGCAAGCGATCTCATTCTGTTAATAAAATTGCTACAGTAACCATTAGTGCAAGAGTCCTATTATGTCGGCTCAATACAAGGAGCCCAGCTGCACTGGTGGTATTATGCAGCTATGGGAGCATAGTCATGATATACTTTTCTCCCTAACAAGAAATCCTCTGTGAGCAGAGAAAGTCACAAACTAAACTTCTTCGGGTAACAATGAAAGTGTTATTCATTGCTGCATCGCCTGGTTATCATTCAGTTGACTCACCATCCCACCCCTCACTGAATTATACGTTGATCATGAAGACGGTAATGATTTGTCAATGTTGTTTTCTGTATATCTACATGTGCTTAACATGAATGATAGGTATTAATTTACACTATTTATGATTTCATATATTTATTTTTACTATTATGTACAGCATTGGTACTTTTAAATGTTTTTGAATAAGAAAATCTTGTTCCATTTACGCGATTTCTGTTTACGCGAGAGAATCGGGAACGCATAAATCGCGTAAACAAAGAACTACCTGTACGTGAAGCCATGAAGGAGAGTAAAAGTCTGGTGTCTGTACACAAACTGTTTGACTATTTCTTGCATGCCAATTTCAGACAACTTCTCATATACGTCAGTTTCTTTAAAAGATAACAGTTTTTAGCCATGAAACAGCGTCTTATTGCTGACACTTGGGTCACGATGAAGGTTTAAATGACTCATGCGATTATCTGACAACTGTAGTTCAGGTTTAGACACTCAAGTGGAAGGTTGTAGGCAATGGCTCTTTGAAGAAAAGTACTTGTAATATGCACACATGAAATGTGACGTGAAAACTGATAAGAAATATGTGTACAGGTACTTTATATGACTATCACATGTTTGTCCCTGACCTGAAACTCGCTGGGGGGTCAGGTGAAAAAGTATCGACCAATGCGTTACTGCACGAATTTGATGTTGATAAGAGAAGTTATTATGAGACATTTTTAGAACAGATATCGTAACAAGGACTATAAACACTTAAAGATACGTCACACATTTAGATAAAAGAAAAGAAATAACATTAGTAAAACACACCAGACTCTTGAACATAGTTCATCAAAATGATAAAAGCACTTCGTCATAGAAAGAGATAATTGGTAAGCAGTTTAACAAGTTACAGACACACCAAAACTCTGCTTTCATCAGGGAATATTTTTCACACTTTGCTTCAGATTATGGAATACTGCTCTAGATAGGCGATCAATATATTTTTTTTAATAGCAACTGCAATGTCTAGTTTCATTTTTAAGTATAGAGTAAAAATTACATTAAGCCAATATACCAGTGTGCACGTGACTGGCTACCTCAGCATGTGAAACACATTATTACAGAAACTATCGCAGCAGAATCACGTATTGTGACGTGGATTTCCTGGAAGGGGGCTATTTACAGCGGTGGCTCCATGCTGCATCGTGGTTGTAGTTATTGCCCATGACGTGCTTCCATGAGTCAAGACAGGAGGATTGATAGAGCGGTATATAGCTATCTTCGTCTTCTTGCCGATTTCTCTGTTGCTGAAGGATTAATGTTCAATCTTCCTTTACTGTTGTCGAAGGGCGTGCTTCCTTACTATTGTCTAAGTGTGTAGTTATTCTCTGTAGTCTAGATTCTAGATGTGTGGCACTTCATTGTTGTCTAAGTATGTGGTACTTCTGTATTGTCTAAGTGTGTGGTACTTCACTGTTGTCTAAGTATATGGTACTTCACTGTTGTCTTAGTATATGGTACTTCTTTATTGTCTAAGTGTGTGGTATTTCTCTGTTGTCTAAGTATGTGGTACTTCACTGTTGTCTAAGTATGTGGTACTTCTTTATTGTCTACGTGTGTGGTACTTCACTGTTGTCTAAGTATGTGGTACTTCACTGTTGTCTAAGTATGTGGTACTTCTCTGTTGTCTAAGTATGTGGTACTTCTTTATTGTCTAAGTGTGTGGTACTTCTTTATTGTCTAAGTGTGTGGTACTTCACTGTTGTATAAGTATGTGGTACTTCTCTGTTGTCTAAGTATGTGGTACGTTTTTTTTGTTAGTATAAGTCTGTGGTACTCCTTTGTTGTCTTAGTGGGTGATACTTCGTTGTTGTCTAAGTATGTGGTACTTCTTTATTGTCTAAGTGTGTGATACTTCTTTATTGTCTAAGTGTATGGTACTTCACTGTTGTATAAGTATGTGGTACTTCTCTGTTGTCTAAGTATGTGGTACGTTTTTTTTGTTAGTATTAGTCTGTGGTACTCCTTTGTTATCTTAGTGGGTGATACTTCTCTGTTGTCTAAGTTTGTGTTACCTTTTTTTTTTTTTGTGGTATAAGTGTGTGGTACTCCTTTGTTGCCTGAGTGCGTGTTACTTCTCTGTTTTCTAAGTGTGTGGTACTTCTGTGCTATCTAAGTGTGTAGTAACATCTCTGTTTTTTAAGTGTGTGGTATTTATGTTTTCCAAGTGTGTGGTACCTCTCTCTGTATTCATTCATTCATAACCCTTCAGCTCCCCAAGGAGCATAATCCTTTAAAAAACTTATGCCAAGTCTTTCTGTCCTGTGTCAAGTCTTCCTGTCCTGTGTCAAGTCTTCCTGTCCTGTGCCAAGTCTTCCTGTCCTGTGTCAAGTCTTCCTGTCCTGTGTCAAGTCTTCCTGTCATGTGTCAAGTCTTCCTGTCCTGTGTCAAGTCTTCCTGTCCTGTGTCAAGTTTTCCTGTCCTGTGTCAAGTCTTCCTGTCCTGTGTCAAGTCTTCCTGTCCTGTGTCAAGTCTTCCTGTCCTGTGCCAAGTCTTCCTGTCACGTGCCATCTGCTCAAAGTCTTTCCATGTCATCCTCATTCATGTCATGTCTGTATCCAGTTCTCTACTCCAGTTCTCTACTCCAGTTCTCTTCTCCATGTATTGTTCGGTTTCCCTCTACCTCTCTTACCCTGTGGATTCCAGAACAAAGACTGCCCTCTTAAATGTACCACCAGGTTTCCTGAGTGTGCGTCCTATCCATCGCCTACGTCTTTTTCTCATCTCTGTTTTCACTGGCCGTTGTCTTGTCCGTGATGTTAGTTCCACATGAGTGATCTTGTCAATCCACTGGAATCCATATATTCTACGCAAGCACTCATTTATGACAGTCTGTAATTTATTTTCTGGTTGTTGTATTTTGGTGTTCTCCGTGTTACAGCTGGAGGCTTGCAGCTCTTCTATTTTATTGTACTGTCAATTAAAATTTACATCCTCCCTTCTTTCATTGTTACCACGGATGAGTATGAAAAAAAAATCGAATCTCAGGATTTTGTCGGGAAAATCGCGTTTCATTGTTACCCCCCTTTGCTTAAATTCACATCTTCATCTTTCTTACTTCCCCTCTCGTTCTTTGACGACGTTTTAAAAGTGTTTCCCGGACTAGATTTTTGAACAGCCTTGAAAGCGGTCTTGTCACTGTCCATGCTTCAAGACCTGCAGTGTCTTCCTGTACTGACGTCAGCCTTTGGTTAGAGTAAAGGATTTCACCAACGTGCCCTATTTGTAGCAGATTTTTTGGAGAACGTACGAGAAATGTTTAGTTGTATAAAAATATCTTCTACAGGTCTTTTTCATAAAAGGTTTAACCTATTTCTTCTTCTTCTTCTTTTTTTAATCTGAAAATATCTGTTCATTAAACCGTCTTGATCAGATATCTTCGTGCATTACAAAAATGACATCAGACTGCCTTTTAACAATACAAAATTGCAATATTGTTTTTGTTAACATTACAGAGATAATATCATACTTTTTTGCACATTATAAGATCAAAATCAGGCTATACTTGATACTATCGAGTCTAGCCTATCTGAATATCACAAAGACAAGACCACGTCATCTTTGCACGTAATAAGACAAAAACAAAGCACATTTAAATATGAGGTTCAGACAAGATTATTTCTGCACACAAAATAAGACGGATGTTTATGACTGGCATATGTGTCACGTGAAGCAAACCAACATCTCAACTGATTCCAAAAAAGTATCATTCCCCCACGCCCGCTCCACACTCTCCTCAATTCTTATCCCAGGAAGAAACATCGTTTTTACCCAAGCTTTTACCCTCCAGTTCGTAAGCCGATCTGCATCACAGCCGTAGTCCATTACCAGCTCTTAACAGTTAGATGATAATCGGTTTGATGAAAATACTGTACATATCAAATGGTCTTTGCAAAAATAACACAAAAGTAAACTATCTTTGAATATGAAATACAGATCAGATAATTATAATTATTGCACACAAAAAGACAATGACAAAATAACACTGAATGTAAGAAGTAGGTCAGATAATTTTTGAAAATAATGACACAAACGTAAACTATCTTTGAATATGAGGTACAGATCAGATAACCGTTGTTCACATTAAGACGACGACAAAATAAATATGAGTATGAGAATAGAGATTAGATGATTTTTGCAAATAATAAAATAACAGTAAACTATCTTTGAAAATAAGTTGCAGATAAGATTATCTTTGTCCACAATATGACGATGACAAAAAAACTTTGAATATGAGATACAGATAAGATGATCTTTGCACACAATAAGACAATAACAAAATAACACTGAACGTAAGAAGTAGATCAGATTATCTGTCGTTCTTCTCTCATCATTTTCACCTCTGTTTCCAGCTCTCTTCTTCATATGCTTCTTGGTCTACCTCTGCCTCTCTTGCCCTGGGGGTTCCAGAACAAGGACTGCCTTGTAATGCTATCAACAGGTTTCCTCAGTGTGTGTCCTATCCATCGCCATCGTCTGGTTCTTGTCATCAGTTCCACGTTGGTAACCTTGTCATACCATTTTAATCCTTCTATTCTACGCAAGCACCCATTTATGAAAGTCTGTAGCTTTTTGGTTGTTGCCTTTGCTGTTCTCCATGTTTCAGAGCCATATAATAGTACTGACTTCACATTTGAGTTGAAGATTCTTATTTTCGTGTAGGATCCGATTTCCAAATGCAACGAAAGCTCCTCTTGCTTTTTATATTCTTATTTTGATATCACTGTCTGTCCCTCCAACTTTGTCTATATTGCTGCTAAGATATTTGTACGATTCTACATCTTGTAGTGGTGTTTCTTCAAGTTCAACCCTGTTATCATTACCTGCATTTATTCTCATTATTTTTGTATTTTCCCTGTGTATTTTCAGACCCAGTTGCTGTGACCTCTCATCGAGTGTTTTAAATTTGTCCTGCATCTGATTTCGGCTATGGGACAGGAGAGCCAAGTCATCAGCAAAATCCAGATCATTCAACTGCTTAGTCAGAGTCCACTGGATTCCATTTCTGTTGTGTGTTGTCGATGTTCTCATAACCCAGTCTATTGCTAGTAAGAAAAGAAATGGAAACAAGAGGCATCCCTGTCGCACTCCTGTTCTTATCCCAAACGGTTCTGTAAGCTGTCCTTCATGAAGAACTTTGCATGTCATGTCTTCATATGTTTTCTCTATTAAATTAATGATCTTCGTGGGAATTCTATAATGCCTCATCAATTGATTTCGCAAAGTGATTCTCTGTCTACACTGTCAAATGCCTTTTCGTAGCCCACAAATCCATTGTATAGTGATGAATTCCATTTTTTCCAGACTTTGTTCAACTATTATTCTCAAAGTGGCTATCTGGTCTGTACAGGATCCGTTTTGTCGAAAACCTGTTTGTTCATCTCTCAGTTTCTTGTCTATGGACTCTTTTAATCTCTCGAGGATAATCCTGTTTAATACTTTTCCTGGCACTGATAGAAACATTATTCCTCTATAATTTGTGCACTCTTGTAAATTTCCCTTCTTAGGCAACTTAACCAGATATCCTTCCTTCCATTCTGCTGGTACCTCTTCCTTTTCCCAGACTTTACCAAGTAATTTATATAACATCTCTGTAGCCGTGTCGATATCTTCTTTGATGGGCTCTGCTGGAATGCCATCTGGTCCAGCCGCTTTTCCATCTCTTAGAAGCTTTATGGCTTTCTTTATGTCTTCCTTCGTTGGTCTTTCACAGTTAATTTGCAGCTTTTCTTCTACTGGCTCGATGTCTGAAAGGGACGGGGGGGGGGGGGGGGGGGGGGGGGGGGGGGGGGGGGGGGGGGGGGGGGGGGGGGGGTTGTGGAGCTGGTCTATTGAGAAGGTCCTCAAAATATTCCGTCCACCTCGTCATTTGCTCTTGTATATTGCTGAGCAGTTTTCCATTCTTGTCTTTTATGAGGCAACTTGTTTGCTTGTATTTCCCTGTTAGCTTCTTTGTGCTGTTATACAGTTCTCTCATATTTCCTTTGGCTGCAGCATCTTCTGCCTCTCTTGCCAACTCCTCAATATACTTCCTCTTGTCTCTTTTGATACTTCTTTTCACTTCTTTGTTTGCTTCTGTGTACACTTCTTGAGCCTTGCCTTTGGAACTTCTGGTTTTGCTTGTGTTTAAATCTGCTTTCTTGTTTTTTTTCTGTCTGTTATCTTATTGATGGTTTCTGTTGTTATCCATGCTTTTTGTTGTCATTTGCTTTTCCCCAGTATTTCTTCACATGTCTCATTCCATACAGTTTTGATTTGCTGTCAATAGTCTTCTGTATTCACTACATCTTCCAGCTGTTGGAGCACTTGGAATTTGTTGGATATTGTAACCGCAAATTTGTTTCTTGTTTCTTGATTTCTTAGATGTCCTACATTAAACTGTTGTCTATAACTTTGCATTCTTGCATATCTCTTGAGTTTCATTTTTACTTTGGCTATCAGAAGGTGGTGATCTGATGCCACATCTGCCCTCTATATACCTTTACATCCTGCAATTATGATCTAAACTTCTTGTTTATGCATATATGATCAATCTGATTTTCTGTTCTATGGTCTGGTGATATCCATGTTGCCTTGTGTATTCTTTTATGTGGAAACATGCTTCCTCCTATAGCCAGTTGATTTGAAGCACAGAAGTTTGAGAATAATTCCCCATTTAATTCATTATTCCTAGCCATGTTTTCCATGACTTCTTCAAAGCCGGTGTTAACTGTACCTATCTTTGCATTCATGTCATCCATCAAAATTGTGATATCTCTTCTTTTTACTTTCTCCATAATATCCTGCAGTCTAGTATAAAATGCCTCTTTCACAGACTCTTCTTTGTCATTAGTTGGTGCATAACATTGGATGACATTTACATTTATTTTCTTTTTAGCTGTTTTAAAAGTAGCTGTTATTATTCTGGGTCCAACGACTTCCCATTCAATGAGTGCTTTCTGTGCTTCTTTAGATAACATAAGAACTACCCCTTCACTGTGGTGTGAACTTTCGTCTTCATGTCCCGAGGAGGGAGCCGCGCTAGCGTGGTGGTTACGGCGCCGCTCTGGCGACCGGGTGATTCAGGATCAAACCCGGGCGACGGCATTTGAGGATTTTTCGTCGACCGGGAATTGGACTGGATTAACTCGAGACCTGGCGAAGACATTTGAGGGAGTGTCGTCGACCAGGGATTGGCGGCTCCTGAGCCGACCCAGCTCTAATGGGTACCTCCGAAATCGGCGAGTATCTGCCTGAATGGCGAGGGACACCTGTCTCTGCACAAGAAAAGGGATACTCACGTAAAATCAATGTCAGGTTAGACATTAACAATAACCTGAGATTTCGCCTCGAGTATTAGCGGGCGTACGAAAAAAAAAAAAAAAAAAAAATGTCCCGAGGACTAGGGTGGCCATATTGTTCAACACAGAAAGGAGGACAAATGCCATTTTTTGGTCATAAAAAGGAGGACACGGGAGGACAATATTTGTAAAAAGTAGGACACCTTTATTCAGTAACTACAAGACGATGAAACATATTTTTGTTTACATCCAAACAGTAAGCTAATAAAATCACATTGATTTTGTGCCTACTTATATTTTTCTCATGATAAAATCTTCTTCAACAAAGGTGGGCTACGTTTTAAATATGCATAGAAATCAGAGCATGAAAGCTCCTTAAAATTGTACTGCACAAGTAGAGTGCCTTTAATGGAATCTTTCCTTCTGTGCTTCCAAAGCTGCTTCAGTAGAATGCTGTGCAATCACAGAAATGATCATAGCAGCTGTTTTGGTTTTGGCACATGAGAATTTGCTGGCAATTTCTGAATCGTGGAAAACATTCTTGAGTAACACTGAAGTTCAATCCATTGATCTGAAAGAGTTGTGATGTTTTACAGTATGAAAAGCAAAAGTTCCCTCGGCCGCGGCAACTTCAAACCTTTCCTCGCTTATTTCTTTATTTTAAAATGTCAGTTTTTATTGCAAACGTTCAGACGCAAGTGCTTTCTTGTGCTTTTCTGTTTCTCTATGTTTTTTTTTTTTTTTTTTATTTAAAAACTGCTGCACCTTTATTTGCTACTGATACAAATGTGCCGCCTCTACATACAAGACATTCTGCTTCATACTCTTGTCGACCATTGCAAAATCAATTAAATTTTATTTTCAATTCATCCGTGAACACACACTTCCGTTTTTGGCATTTTGAGCGGGTATCTGTAACATAAATATAATATAATGCCCCCAATCAATGGTACATTCGATGTTAAAATTATTTGTAAAATAATTGTTTTAATTTTAACAAACCCATTACTATACTAGTAACTACTCGTGTATTTTTTCATAATAAACAAATTGCAATAAATATAAAAGCAGTACGAACTAAGATTAATATTATTTGTAATTTGCAATAGACAACGAAGTTATAATTGATTAAATCCAGCTCCAAGTTCTTATTCATGCCGTTTTGTCTGTTATATTTTCCCTTAACAAACGCCAATAAACCTAAACAGCGTTTAACCTGGGTTAAAATATGATAGTAATCTATTATAAACTATTGAACAACATGACAACTTACGGTAGTGTTGTTGGCAATTTGCGCGATCCGTCGATTTTGCGGAGACAAAATTCTTAATTCTGACAAAATTTCTGTACTCAGAAAAATTAATTTAGCCAATCACATAAAAGCCGGATATTTCAACATTTAAAAAAAATCCGGCCGGACGCTCAGTTTTGTCCAAAAGGCTGGACAAATCCGACCAAATCCGGACGTCTGGCCACCCTACCGAGGACAGCACCAATTCACCTGTGATGAGTTTCTTCTTGTCTACCCCCATCCACTTTGTTTCATCATCATCATCAGTTGCCATCTCCACAACGGAGGTTGGCTGTAATGGATCTCCAACGTCTTCTGTCTCTTGTCTTGGTGGTACACTCTGATAGACTCTTTCCCGTCCATCTCTTGATGTTATCTTCCCACTTATAGCGCTGTCTTCCCCTTGCACGTTTACCTTCAACTCTCCCTTCTGTTATGGTCTTCTGCAAGGTGTTATGCCTTTTTACTTTGTTTCACACAGTCCCAGAACCTCGATTTTTATATTCCCTCATGTCTGCTGCTAACTGTGCCGCTTTCCCTTATTCGTTCAATGTCCGAACATTCCAGGTGCCAAACCTGGAGGTTCTCCTAGAAGAAAGAAGGTTAGTCAGTAACACAGACTCCTTTCGGCTTTCTCTGTGTTGCATCATACGCCTCCCTGCGAGAGGACCTTCCCCTGTCTTGGATGGCTGTGTTTTATTTTCCTTAATTGACTTGTCCATGTTTGTTGAAGTTTTTTGTGGTTTAAATTTTTTTTACAGGATGGGGTAACCAGCCTCATGCTCAACCCTCCTTAGTCGCTTTCTACGACATTCATGGTAGGGAACAGCGCTACTATTCTTTGCTCCCCTTTCGGACCCCGGTAACATACGGGTGAGATTATCTTTGCAAATAATAAAACAAAAGTAAACTAGCTTCAATTATGAGATACAGATAAAATGATATTTGCCCACAATAAGACGATGACAAAATAACTTTAAATATGAGACATAGATCATGTGATCTTTGCACGTAATAAAACAAAGACAAAATTATTTTTAAACATGAGATAGACAAGACCGCGCCCTCTTCCGCAATGACGCCAGCTGACACACCATTTATTCTCCCATGCACCCTAGTTTCACATTTTAAAAAAAACTATGGTTATTCCATTTCTGAACAAGCCGAACTTGTCACAGCCAAACATTTGCTTCACTGCTGGTGATCATTCAATGCCTTCACCATTACCTCACACTTGTGAGTTTACAGTAGGAATAACGATCGCTTACTCATGCTGGTATTTCCTGTTATTGATCTTCAAACAAGTCATTATAAAGGTATAAACATACGCGGTGGGTTGGGTGGGAAATTTCTTAAGGAGGCACCTACCTCGTGAAACACGAAAACGATGGCTTCTTAACTTGTGGTCCATGGACACCTTGGGGTGGGGAATTCTTTGAATGGATTCTAGAGGGTCAGTGTACGTAACTTAAACTGTAAAATGTTAACTATATCTGTATGTACATCGTTTCTAAGAAGTGTTCCGTACTTCTTTACCGGACAATCAAAGGGGTCCATAGCAAAAGAGAAGGTTTAGAACCTCTAACTGAAACAAATTTATAGAGATCATCACTATTTTTATTCCACGTTCTTCTACACCAACAATCTAGAATCGATATGCTAAATTTAGACTATTTATTCCGTAACTATGAATAAGGGATACTCCAATGGTTTTATTGTTGGGTTTGAGTGTTTACGAATAAAACGGGACTTTATATTGCGACGGAGCTGTGGGGCCAAGGTCTGTGGGGCACATCTAAAATAAATATTGTGTGTGTGTGTCAGGTAACAAGAACATTAAAGCGGGTCCCATAAAACGAACAATGAGTGATGGCCATCTTATGAAAAACTATTTTGTTGTTGTTGTTGTTGTTGTTGTTGTTGTTGCTATAGTAAGAAATAAGAAGGGACACAAGGGACACATATTCAAAACCTTTTGATAACTTTACAATACAGTCATTGTTCTGGAATCTCAGGGTAAGAGAGAGAGAACGAACGAACGAGCTTTATTTTCAAAGGGTTGAGAATTGGGCACGCAGGTCCGTCTAACATTCTGCCCTCCCTTTCGCTCACCTTTCATACTGAATTCATTTATTCTCATATGCATTTTACATATCAATTTCAAGAAATTCAACGTAAAGTAAAATAATAATATAGCACACTCATATTAACATTAATTACTTATAAGCATGACATAACATATGTTGAAAAGTACAAACATCGTCACTAGAACCTACAGTTGATGTTATAAGAAAAGATAATCCGATTAGGGGGCATGTAATCAGAATTCAGAAAGTATTCAACAAGTCTATGATTGTATGAATAGGGACGGAGGTTGTTTCTTAGGTTATGTGGAAGACAATTCCAAAGATGAGAAGCAGAGTACGCTAAGCTTTTCTTGAATAAGTTAAGCCTAGGCTTGGGCACTTGCAATCTGTTAAAGCGTAGACTGCGTCTTTCATTGTAATTGAACATTGGCCACAGATAAGCTGGAGCATTGTGTGATAGGATTTTGTGAACAAATTTAGCTTTGTTAAACAGAAGGCGCTTTCTTAAGGGCAGTATTCGGAGATTTTTTATAGAAATCTACACACTGAGTTAGGCAGTTGTCAGAGACTAGACGCACTGCACGCTTTTATAGTGAACGGAGTCTCTTTGTGTTGGATATTGAGCAACCATTCCAGATTGTGGAGATATATAGAACAATATTCGTGCATCTTCATCTAGGAAATGTTTGATTTTAGCTAACTGGTAAACTTTCTGTGCCGTTTGCTTGTATGTGAGATATATAGAACAACTTTCTGTGCCGTTTGCTTGTATGTGAGATATATAGAACAACTTTCTGTGCCGTTTGCTTGTATGTGAGATATATAGAACAACTTTCTGTGCCGTCTGCTTGTATGTGAGATATATAGAGCAACTTTCTGTGCCGTCTGCTTGTATGTGAGATATATAGAGCAACTTTCTGTGCCGTCTGCTTGTATGTGAGATATATAGAACAACTTTCTGTGCCGTCTGCTTGGTCAGTGCATGTACAATTAAAAGCAAAGGTAGTCCCTCAGCAGATACTGCCGTTGGGGAGTGAAGTGTTAGAGACTTTCACTATACTAGGTCCAGCTTTGAGAGGTGGGGCGACCAGTTCCTGTCATCGCTGCTTTTTCCTTCTCTAGCTCACCGCAGAGTCAGACATCCATTTACAGCTGGATGGACGGCGGCGTGACGCCACCGTGTTTCAAACCCAGTACCTTTGCCGCGAGAAACCGGCGCTCCATCCACTGTGTCAATCGAACGCTCAGACAGGAGGAATTAGAAAAGAATAAAAGAGACATGAAAAACCTTTAACTGATGGGACAAGACCGGAAGGTTTGGTATGATTTTGTTGAAGGTCTAAACACTCATATAAAATCCTAAAAAAAACGAAGCAAAACATGTCAAATACAAGATGAACTAAAAATACCAATTAATACAAAATTGCTGAGGCTCAAGCTTGGACTGGATATTTCATGATTGAGGAACCCACATGTGAAGAGTGTCAAGAACCAAACACAATTAGACACTTTCTGGTGGACTGCAAAAAAATATGACCAGCAGAGGGAAAACATTAAGACATATTGTAGTAAACACAAGGTAGAAATGAGTGTAGAAAATCTCATAGGCACAAAGACCCCATCAGAAGTGCAAAAGTTAATAAAACACTATATTACAAAAACTAAAGCTAACATATAAAAGATAAATAAGGATCCGAGACAGTAGTCCACACTGGTGAAAGACCCCCCCGCCCCCACCCCCCTCGACCCCCCCCCCCCCCTCCCCCCCCCCTCCCCCCCCCCCCCCCCCCCCCTTGCCTACCCCCCCCCCCCCCCCCCCGGGCAGAGAAATAAACCCCCCCCCCCCCCCCCCCCCCCCCCCCCCCCACATACATACGGATTAACCAAATAAACCGTCCAGTGAAAATTAAAAACATACCAACTTAGAAAATATCATATTTTTGATAAAAAAGCCATTTTGAACTATAACTACAAAAGGAAAAATACCTACTAGGATAATATAGTATAAAATAAATACAAACAAAAACATATTACAATAAATGAAACACGTCATGATATAACCAACAGCTCCATGTACATGGTAGATGGTTGAAAGGTGCGTGCTACAAAGAAAAGTAGCAAACACATTAATAAAAGATAAAAAAATTCAAGGATCACCTCTGCAATTTCACCGGGTAGTAGCATTGTGGGTAACTGTCTAGGTCAGAGGTTTTCAAACTGTGCGTCGGTCCGCGGCTCCCTTGACCTGTGCATAAATCACCGCGGCTCCTCTCTATACTACGAAGATCTATATTTATTGATGGACCTTGGCTCATAATATCGAGCCCAACACTTTTCCCAAGCCACCGCGACGCCCTTAGCCGAGGGCCGCGACGCCCCTGTGAGCCGCGACGCACAGTTTGAAAACCTCTGGTCTAGGTGATGTGTCTGCAGTGAAAGGACCTGAATTAGACAGATAATCATTACTTTGAAGAAACAAGATCCACACCGATTGCCCGAAATTATGAAATTGACACCTTATTATTTTCCAACCTGAGATTTGTGTAAATACATATCTGCAATCTTTGCCAAACTTCTATTTTAATTAATAAATGTACAGATATATTTTTTAAATCGCAATTGATTGATTTTGTTTAAATTATAGTTCTGTTCGAAATTTTGCTATTGTGTGGAATTTAAGAGAATTATTTAGTATTGGGGGGATAAATAATGAGGCGCATTTCACATCAGCTATTAATAGAGACACCCTTGGAGCATTGGATAGGTCAAGCGAGAAGGTGGCTAACTTCACAGCTCTTTTCTACAGCTACCATGTAAAACTGTGAAGTTAACAGTCTGACTTGTCACGTGCCATCGCGCCATCCCTACATCTGGTTCACCAGTTCTCCAGTTCTGGGAACTATGTCTTTTGTTCTATCTAACTTCTATCTCACCACAACACCTCACCACTAGCTCCAGATGGAGTAAGAGTCTACACTGCGCGACACTTCTATTGTAAACTCAAACTTCTTGTCAGTTAACCGCATGATAAGGTGCGAGTTCGCAAACATGACATGATAAAACACAAGGCAGATCTCTGTGACGATACGGTTGTGCGATCTCACGTCCACTCCGGCAGTATCACGTTATTTTCTTCATTTTTCTCTTCCTCTCACTCATCGCTATTATTTGGCATATCTTTTGCCCTTTCATTCATTACTTTGCTCTCTACGTTGGATCAGTAGGGTGAAGTCTCTAACACTCCACCCCCATACGGAAGTATCGGCCACGGGACTATCTTTAATTTTCACATGTTTAATTTGAGCGATCCCAGACAGAACTGTAATAACGCCATGTAATTTGAGCGATCAGCGACTGATTAGGTTTCGCTTCATTCGTCTGGCCGCATTTGATAGAGACGGCCATCTCTATTGATCCTTTTGAACGTGACGGTCCGTCACTTGACTCATAGGTGGCTAGCGACTATCCCTATGTTTGCACAAGACGGGAGATAATGAGGTAATCGCTTCCGATGTACGTTCTGTATCGAGATTACAGATAAATGTGTCTGGAAACTCAAGATTTGCAGACGATTTCATCAAGGCAGTATTAGTGCACAACATTTGTTTGTGAAGATAGCACAAGATGCCGGCGGAAGTCTGACGCAACGATATGAAGAGGTCACGCGTGGATATTAAATTAAATATTTTGAAACACGTGAGGGTATTTTTTTAATTTGAAGCACCCCTACCCACGTAGTGCTGAACGAGATTCGATTGGATTGGTTGATTTGAGAGGCCGGAATATACAATGTATCTCATTGGAAAATTAAGAGAAAACACAGCTGGAATTCGAACTGAGGATTGTGAGATATAATGTAGTGGAATCAAAGTCAGTACACATACTGCAGCGCAAATGTCAGACTAGCGACTCCTAAAAGCCAGAAAGAAAAAGGAGACATCGGACTTAGAAATGCCACAACAATAAGTGACAGATCGAGTATTGGGCCACTTTGGCATTTACAAGTAAACCCGCATTTTTAATACAAGGCTGTAAACTTAAAAGGACCAAGACTTCAATTACCAAGACTGGAACCTAGGAATGTGATCACACGTCTTAGAGGAATTGAACAAAAGTTTTCCCAGGCCTGTGATTTCGCAGAACACCAGCCGTCAGAGGAATTACCTCTAATTTCCAGACCTAAGTGATTTCGAAGCATCTAATACAGAGCTGTGTCCAGTCTAAATCTGTGCAACGAGATTGTGTATTCCCAAAATTTTGCGGTGAGTGTAAACAATTTATTTACTAATGTAAATTTTACAGGTTTCTTGCTAAGTGGTTATATATGAGGCTGGCAACCTCATCATACGAAAATAGTATACTCATACCCACTACAGCAAGCGCTGGTGATTTCTTCTGGCTAGTCGTGCGGAAAACCCGACAGCAGAGGTGACCCCAGACTCCGGCTGGAGCAGTGATGAGTGATGACTACATCATATGTGCCTCAAGTTTAGTATATCATTTTGTGAGATTTGTGTAACTTGTTAATGTTAATTCAGGCACAAACATATTCTCACTGTCCAGACACATTTTACCCGTTAACCCTCAGAGTAGTTTTGGTGAATTTTAACCATCTTCTCGGAGTTACGTTGTGCGTGCTCGAGAATTAAATTCTTCTGAGAGTTTAACATTTGTGGGCGGACAACGGTAACGTGAGCCTGTTAGAGTGCTTCAAACAAATGTACTTAGCAGAACGCATTTGTTTTGCTATTTATCTAAAGTTCGTGGTTACAAACCATCAGACGATTTGTGGTACTAACGCCGCTAGTGTGAGAGAAAAACATCCACCCTAACCGCCTACAGTGGAAGAGAGTGTGGATAAGGCTTTCGTCATCACAGAATTGATGAACCACAGCTGCAGGACTCAGCTAGATTTAAAGGCGAAAGCAACCGACTTTTGATAAATCCTCACCTACTTCTCCGTGACGAAAACTTTTATCTAAATTTCATCAATCTTTCCATATTTATTATAACAGTTAAAGACTAATTCGTTATTAAAATTGTTATATGTTGTTTTAAAACTAAAAAATCATAGTTGCTTCTGTTTTATATGTATGAAAGCAAAAGTATGAGCCAGAATATTTTATATGTATATATATATATATATATATATATATATATATATATATATATATATATATATATATATATATATATATATATATATTGTTAAGGTCAAAAGGGAGGTGATCCTTTGTATACGGGTTGGACAGAGTAAATTAAGGGTTACATTACTTGTAGACTTGATTAACGGTGAATTGGGTTAACAAATATATGATAGAAGTCAGAAGTCAGATAGCGTCGTGAGCGCTGTTCTGTATTGTAGAAATGTAAATAGTTCACACGGCTAGTCCGTGAAGGACTGAGCTGCGTTAAACTCATATGTATATATGAGTGTAAATAAATACCTAGACATGTATTTACCTCTAAACATAGCTATATCTTTTAAGAGGAATTTCGTTGCATTACACCAACTTGGGGCTTGAACGGGCTAAACATTGCTTAAATCCTTCACAAAAGGCGACGGACCATATATAATGCGTTAACAATTGTTCAGCCCAATGCAACATTGTTCGTGACTTCTGGAAATATCTTGTGAATGCTCTCTTTAGGTAGAAGAGTCATTAATCTTCTATCTACATCTCTGTCAAGAGTAATCTTGCGCGCAGGTAGATACCTTGGAAGCCAATATTAGATACTCTTGAGTTTTGGCTATTGTTGGACCACTACTGCAAAGCAGGTGAGGCAATCCGTGACAATCTCACCGGGATGTAGGCAATGACTATCTTGCTGAAGATTAATTCACGGACATTGATGTAATGCTTCCAGCAGATGGACTGTGCTGTGATAAACAATTACAAGGAAATAACATCTTGGATGAGATTAAATTGTTAGATTAGTGAAGATGTGAGTTTGTAAACAGGACAAGCGAAATGGAAAAAGCAAGACCTTACGCGGTCATGAAAGACAGGCAGATGATGTAAGACAATTCTGAGTGGGGTGCGCGATAGTAGATAGAAATACAGTCACAAATGTGAATAAAAAGTGGGTCATGACAGTCAGGATAGAAATGCGTGTGTATTAAATCACTTCTTTCCTGCCACACTCGCACCACTGTTAAATGCCATACAGGCACACCTCTCCCCCCCCCCCGCCCCCCGAAGTATGATAAACACTGCAGTAATGACAGGACAGGTCATTATTAAAGTGACAGGTGAAATAAGAAGTAAATTCTGACTGCATAGAACACACACACACACACACACAGTGACAGGTGATATATAATATATATAATATATATATCTATATCTCGAATAATTTTTAGAGTCTAGTTTTATAGTGTACAGATTGCGTCACTTTTGTGAGCACCTGCACAGAGATCGGTGAAGCCAACCGAAGTCAAAGGCCTAAGAGTACCAGAGTTTCCTCCCTGTGACCGAAGGTAAAGAGTTGTCTTACAGGGGACACGCGAAGAAGCGGACAATGTGCCCTCGGGTGTCCGGTCTCAAAGAGTTTTCATTCAGAGGAGCAGTCAGTCACTTGAAAGGCAAGGGGACTCGTTTGTATACACTTTCCCCTGACTCAAGGACACGTAGAGTTTGCAGTGAAAATGCAACTTAGCATGTCTAAATTAAGAATGACACGGCTTCAGCTAGGAATTACAATCGCAGGTCCTATTAAGGAGTAATTGAGAGGAAATAAAATCATAGGTAAGAGAGGGCCGGTACTACCAGCTAGAAAGTAATAGAAATTCTCATTCAACTCTCGACAATGACATCATGGTGTACATATTTATTATATTAACATTTTAATAATGCTATGTATATATTCAAACATGTTTAAATAACGCATTTGTCGTTTTCCGCTGTCCAAACACACTTTCACAAGACTCACTGAGTTTAAGAATAATGTTCAGAGATGGTAAAGTTTCTGAGGAAGATGAAGTGGTGGAATTAAAGCGGAAGGCACCCGATACTCATGTCAGGAGACCTTATACTTAGAAAAACCATTTGTTTTCTCACAGTATTTGCTAAACGTTTGTGGTACAAGTCTGTGGTTCAAGTTGCCAGCAGTATACACTAGACGTCTACATCAGACGGGTCTTGAAGACACTTGCCTTGACAGTTGGGGTAGTTCAGTCCAGCATTACTGCCAAGGACGTGCTAATACCACAGCATTTGACGGAACTGTCAACAACACCCGTGAGAACCAACAGTGACGGAGCCCAACATCATCAATCATCGTTAACACCTGAATAGTTAAATACAGTCAGACCAAGCAAATAGATCGATAGCCAATTTAAAGTTATATTACCAGTGGTGAAAACATCAGTGCTTCATTTTCATTAATCACTCTAGTTTCAGCTTTGTTAACTATAACTGATTATTAAATTTGTTATCTGTAAATACAAATTTATAGTTGATTTAATCATTATTGAGTGAGGTACCCGTATGACTCGGTTATATTAAATACATAGCCATCCAGAGCCATTAAAGTAATATTATATTGAATCAATTCAGTTGGAGGCTCAGAAAATATGAACATAATTTCTTTTTCCCCACAGAAGGGGCGGGAAGATAACAAGTTCATGACAGCTTAGAGGATCTCAGTTGTGATGCTTGCTGTCTTAAAATTCCTGTGAGGCACCCTGAAATAGAAGCATAATTCTTCTATTTTTATTTCTGCCAAGAGTAATCTTGAGCGAAAGTCGATACCTTTGAAGACCCTCATTTTTAGACATTTAAAAATTGCCATTGTTGGACCATCGCTGCAGAGGAGGGGGGACAATACCGTGATAATGACGATGATGATAACTGGGGGCTGAATTTAAGTATATTAAAAAATAAGTACTCCAGGCTACGGCTTCTCTTATACTGTTAATGTTTTACTGTTGTTTGTCCGATAATAGGATTTAAACTTTCTTCATTGTACTTTATTCGGTTAACGGAATGAAGTTACTTGTCTGTATTATGTCCGGTAAATAGATTGAAATCCCATTACTGTACTGTATCTGGAAAATTGAATTTTTTTTTATTGTCCTATGTCCGGTAAATAGATTGAACTTTATTATGTTGTTTTGTGTCTGGTAAAAGGAATAAAATTTGTTTAGCTGTACTGTGTCCGGTAAAAGGAATGAAATTTGTTTAGCTGTACTGTGTCCGGTAAAAGGATTGAAACTCCTTGTTCTGCACTGAGTCTGGTAAATGAAATAAAATTGGTTTTTCTGTACTGTGTTGTACTCTTCTTCAAGGTTCATAGCACTTAATTTATTCATCTTTTCTGAGCTCGTCATAGGCTGTTCGCTTATAGCGAGATTAATTATTAAAAAAAAAATAGATAGTGTGAATGCGGTTGGGTAAGCAGATTCACTCAACCTAACGATGTACAAGCAAGAATGAACAAATACAAAACAGAAACATTCGTTTCATTAATTCAGACTTCTTCATGAATACGTGCAGGTTACGTTTCATGTCTTTGTTTTCTTTGATTTTTCTTTATTCTTTTGAATGTTAGTCGCTCAGTCAACACGCGTTACTCCTGGATATGTAAGCCACTGACTACATGTTTCCATTAATCTTGTGTCTATGCCTATCGCTTCATACTCTCCTGGGCCATGCATGGAGGCATATCTGGAGTCGTCCTTATATGACCACCAGCTATGCACAATGCTACAATATATGTACGTGGAAGTGAACCTACGTCTGTGAGGCTAATTACATCCTCATTGACTTTTGAAAACATCCACACACTTCCAGGGATTCCCCATGTGGTGAAACTTGCTGAGAACACAGCATTGCACTGTCACTTGAGCCCCAGGCGTAATTGTTTGGCTTTGACTTGGTTGACTGCATGCAGAAGGATCTCACTATAGACCCAGTGATATGCAGGGGAAGCTGAGAAGTGGCTTTGTGCAGGACGTGACTATTTCTTGGGAGAGCCCAGAACCAGAGTACAGTGTTTTAGCTCTGGATAGTTGGAAAGCCCTCTTGGATGACGGGGAATGCACAGTATGCCATGCACTTCTTACTCCTAGCTTGGGACTAAATGTGACGATCCTTTAAATGAGAAACTGGAGCTCATGACTTCAACAAAACACATTTCGGAATATCATAAAGCCACAGAAAAAGCCTAGATCTACAATGTAGATAATACCAAAGAGTCTTCAACTTGGTATTGACTGTTAAAGAGTAAGAAGCTCAGCAGCCCTAGTTAAACAACAACCTCCTGGGCCCGAAAAAAGGGGAGGAGAGGATTAGTGACATGCACTCTAGTAAGTCTTAGGAGACCACTGAGGAGGATTAGGCATGAGTCTGGCTACCTCCTCCTGTAGAAACCTTAAGAATAAATAAACTTCAGCAACAATAGCGAAAGAGAGGCAGAGGTTGACAACAACAACAACAACAAAAAAAAAAAAACACACACACACGGAGAAAAGTACTGGAGACAGCAGTCAAAATGATGAGTAAGACGTAGAAAAAATTATGACACGTGAGATGAGAACTTGGCATGTGTTTGTTGAAGGGTTATGCTCCTTGGAGAGCTAAAGGATATTGACTAATTGATTGGTTGTTTGAACAACAAGAACATTTAACGAATACGACAGGTAAAGAAGTCATGGAAAGTTCTGCTATGATGCCCCCCAAGAACAGAAAGACTTGTAGTTATTTGTCAGAGGGACAATTCTCCATATGGACATGACAGGCACATAAAAACATGACCCCGTGAAGTTTCATGGGGTCTCCAAGGAGACAAAGAAAGAATAGGCCCACTGCTCCCACAGGCGTGTCGTAAGAGGCTAATAATATGAGGATGTGCATGGCACTGACAACGTCATCATATAAAACAAATTGCTATAGAAATCACCACTATGAGAATGTTTTAATACCGACTTCCTGTAAGAGGACCCGCTATAGTGGTGGTTCTATGCTCCGTGACGAGCGAAACAGAAAACAAAAGGAAGGTGAATAAATAAAACAATGTAATAAGAGAAGTCGATGATCAAGAAAGATATCAGACAGTCATCCACGTAAACACGAAAACAGAAGCGCAAGATGGCCAATCTCGTTATTTAGCGGAAAGAGTCATATACTGGTAAATCGGAAGAATGTTAAATTAAATCACTGAAAGTAAGCATCAAGTTTATCAGCATCATTCTCCCACTTTCCATGTAAGCATCAAGTTTATCAGCATCATTCTCCCACTTTCCATGTAAGCATCAAGTTTATCAGCATCATTCTCCCACTTTCCATGTAAGCATCAAGTTTATCAGCATCATCATTCTCCCACTTTCCATGTAAGCATCAAGTTTATCAGCATCAAGTTTATCAGCATCATTCTCCCACTTTCCATGTAAGCATCAAGTTTATCAGCATCATTCTCCCACTTTCCATGTAAGCATCAAGTTTATCAGCATCATTCTCCCACTTTCCATGTAAGCATCAAGTTTATCAGCATCATTCTCCCACTTTCCATGTAAGCATCAAGTTTATCAGCATCATTCTCCCACTGTCCATGTAAGCACTCCAAGAAGCACGGGACAACAATTGCAATTGGCCACCTTTCATGAAACCTGCGCCTAAGCACTACATGTTTCCTGTTTCTTTAACACAGCGACGCAGCCAGCCTGAAACAAAACCTCACATCAATGGCTTCCTGCGACACACCTGATGGAGAAGTGGGTGCATTCTTTATTCATCTTCTCGGGTACCACTCGTAAATCCCTTGGGGTTTTAGGTTCAAACAGTTGACATCGTCATCAATAGTTCGTTTCTGCAGCTATCCCTAATGACCATTGATTCCCCGATTCTCCGGTTCACCGACCAAGTGTGTCTAAATACCCATGACGTAATAAATTTAATGCACTCTGTAATTAGTGACAATTTGGCCCGAAGTCACAGACACATTACTACAAGCTGAAGATCTAATGATTTGATATTTATATTTAAGTAATAAAAACTGCTTTTAAAAAAATAATAATGGAAAGCGACAACCAAAAAGCTACAGACTTTCATAAATGGCTGCTAGCGAAGAATGGTGGGATTGAAGTGGTATGACAAGATTACTAATGTGGACTGATGACAAGAAGCAGACAATCGCCAGTGGATTAAGAGATGAGGAGAAGAAGATGCTAGAGATGGAAAGGACACGCACTGAGGAAGCCTGATAATAGCCATACCAGGCAGTCCTTACTCTGGTAGTAGAAGACTAAAGCACGCATGGAGAAAAGAACTGGAGGCAGACATGAAGAGAATGACGAAGACATGGAAAGACCTTGACCTGATAGCACGTGACAAGAAGACATGTAAAGACCTTGACCTGATGGCACGTGACAGGAAGACATGTAAAGACCTTGAGCTGATGGCACGGGACAGGAAGACTTAGTACTAGTTTGTTGAAGGCCGATATTCCTTTGACAGCTGAAGGGTATCTGAAATGTTGATATGTACGAGTAATAATTTCGATAAAGATGCATCTGTGTTGAATTTCTACTGCGTGCATCCATTCTCCTGTGGTCTACTATTATACTATCAGCACACTATGTTGTAAAATCAGACTGTTCAAAAGTCAGTCCTGTTTTATTTATTTTTTTGGCCCTGAAACACGGAGAACAAGAAAAACAACAACCAAAAAGTCACAGACTTTCATGAATGGGTAAAACCGTCATGGAAGTCCTATAACAGATACTGCCGCACGGAAGATAAGTGTCAGAAACTTCACCATATTAGGTCCAGCTTTGTTATGAAGTGTGGTGACACCAGTCCACTTCCTCACAGAGTTTGCTTTCCTTAACTCAAGAGGAGAGTCAGTACCCATTTACAGCTCAGTAGACTGGAACAATCCCGGAAACTGATAACTGTGCTGTGAAAGAAAAGCTCTCTAACCGCTTTGCCAAAACGGACGCCTATATATATATATATATATATATATTTACAGAATGATTAGAGCGCTGGCCTCTTGCGACAAAGGTATTGGGTTCGAAACACAGTGCCGTCACGATTCAGTCTACCCAGTTTTAAATTGGTACGTAATTCCGCTCTTGAGTCAGGGAAGGCAAAGGCAGGAAGGAAGGGAGCTGTTCACCGAACCTCATTAAAACATCTGGACCCAGTATAGTGAAGTCTCTAACGCTTTACTCGCCTAAGGCAGTATATTCTAAGCGACTACCTTTACACATAGCAAGAGATTTTCTTCAGTCTATTGAGAGACCAATAACCTTCTCTCTACATTTCCTTCTACCTGGCTGTTCAGCCTCAAGGCAGAAAAGCCGCTCACAACATGCACATGAAATCCCTGCTTGGTCATTTAATTTTTTGGTTATATTGAAACTTATCAGTGTGAACCGTCTATCAAAAAATCTTTTATATTCTTTCCAATACAAATAAGTGCAGTAAAGTGAAAATACCCCCGGCGTGGTTAGCTATTTGTGCGAGCTGTTACTAACCAAGTGCAAAGTGCAGGATAGTCGTGTGCTTATACTCATACGGGCCAGTAGTCATGCAAATTTCACGCCAGAACAGTTTGATTTGAATACATACGCACATATACACACACAAACACACACATATACGCATGTATGGGGAGGTGGAACAGAGCTGAAGGTAAAAGATTAGACGTGATAAAATGAATCACTAATATTTACAGGAGGCAGGAAAAAATTATAATGGTTTGCCTCTGTTTTACAGTGGAATAATACAGTTAGGAGGGGTCAGAGTGGCTAACAGGTATGGCGTCCGCCTCGAGCTCTAGAGGTACTGGGTTCGATTCCCAGTTATGGGAAAATAACTTATGAAACATTTTTTTCAGAACCAGTCATAATGATGTCATACTCGCCCATGGTCTCCTGGGTAGTGAGATACCTAGCCTTCTCGGATAAGGGCAAAAACATAGGAAGTCCCGTGTGCAAGTTTTGCTAGTAATTTAAAAATTAGAAACCTACCCACCACAAAATTATTTATAGAATGTGTGATTCCTATATACACACACTGGGATTCTCGCCGGTGCTACGGAATTCGTGCACTGTGCTGAGATCCTCCTTGTGTGATCTAAGGGAGGAGATGGAGTACTGATGGAGTAGTCCGTGAGCAATGAAGATAGTCCTTAAAACAAAACCAAACCAAACCAATCCAGTTAGGAGCTCCTGAGAGTCTCAGGAGAAGAGAGAATAGATCTATCATGTACTGCTCCTTTGAGCATGTGGTAGGGGACGATGAATGTGAGGTTGTGCATGAGGCTGGAAACCTCACTATGTAAAACTAATTGCTACAGAAACAACCGCAATAAGATCATGTGAAGGTTTGGTGCAGGCTTCCTGTAAGGTGACCAGCTGTGCTGGTGGCTCCATGTCCAGTTAGGACAATGATGATGATGACAAAGTAACATTTTAAAATGGTTTGCCTGTCTGTTTTATTATGGAGTAGTAAATAAAGTTAGCAGTTTCAGAACCTTTGGGGAGATATGCAAGAATATGGCAATTGCTCTCTCAAGTATGTTGTCAGGGGTCATTCAAATGTGCGTGGCGTTTGTGTGACGGTATTGCCTCCCCTGCTTTGCAGTAGTGGTCCAACAGTGGCCATAACTCAAGAGTATCTAATATGGGCTTCAAAGGTATCTACCTTCGAACAAGATTACTCTTGGCAGAGATGTAGATAGAAGGGTGATGACACTTCTATTACAAATGATGGAGTCTTCACAAGATATTCAGAAAAAGCGAGAACAATACTGCTTTGGCTGAGTATGTTAACTCTGTAATTCTGCCGACGCTTTTGTGAAGGATTTAAGCACTTCTTAAGTTCAGCTCGTTCAAGCCCCCACCCCTGATTTACTCAGTGGAATTCTATTATTCTAGTATGGCTCTGTTTATAGTGTGTGTAGTAAATTGATTGAGACAAACATGCAGTAACTTTAAAATGATTAAATCGAAGTTACATTTGTATAATTACAAATAAAAAATTTAATAATCCTTTAAGTTTTAACAGTTGGAAAATAATTTGAGTAGTTATGGATCAAGAAAAGTTATCATCACGGTCATAATGGATTGTGAAATGTTACAAGAAGTTCAGGTGGCAGCATAGATTTGAACTTAGCTCCCAATAACGGTTCTGCTCCTTCTTATGGGTTGGTTCTTTTCACACTGCTTACGCTCGTCCCTGGTCAAGTTTGTCGGGTGTAGCTCGTTTCCCAGAAACGTCAAGGAGAGTCTACCACGTGGGTCCTTCGTCTTAAAGCTTAGGCCACTGTTCCCTTCTTGTTACAGAGATAGTACTTTCCGCTGGTACCACCAATAAGCCAATTCTGGCTCACATACATTTTGCTCAGATGAATAAAAAAGACTTGAATCGGTCTCTTACACGCGTCTGGGGTGTCGTTAATTTAATAAGTTCCCACTCTGACTTTGTGTGTGTTCCTTCAGTTTCCTCAGTCCCGGTTTCCTTATTTAATATGGAAGAGATTTCCTGGGCTATGAAAGTCCGTCCGAAATTCTCCAATAAAAGGTGTGCGGTATGTTTAAGAAGGAATTCTGAATTCTCATTCTTCACTGTAGCAAGGTCTGGTATCTTGGCGAGCGATTTCTCAAGTGAAATAGCTTGAGAAAATAGTCAGATTATCATCATCTCATCTCAACCCATAACCCGTCATGAGTCGTAGGGGTGCCATGGTGGAAGCATCAGCAGACAGGGTCCTCCACTGCTCTCTATTCTCAGCAATGCGTACAAGTGTGGAAAAACCGAGCCCTGCCCATTCTTTGATGTTATCAGCCCAGGATTTTCTTTGCCTTCCTCTTCTCCGTTTACCTTCGACTGTTCCCTGGAGGATAGTTTTCGAAAGGGAGTCATGACGAGTTACATGCCCAAACCAGGCAAGCTTTCGACGTTTCACTATTGACAAAAGTGGTTCTTGGTGGCCTGCATAGGTGTTTATCTTCTCTCTAACATAGACATTTGTTTTGTTCTCTTTATAGCAAATGCGCAAAATTCTTCTATAACATTTATACTCGAAAGCCTGAATCTTTCGCTCCGTATCTGCAGTGAGTGTCCAGCCCTCACACCCATACAAGAGAATAGATAATACAAGTGATTTGTATAATTTGATCTTCACAGGAAAACTGATGTTACTTTTCCAGATCACATTCAACCTTGTCATGGCAGCTGAGGCCATCTCAAGTCTTGTCTTGATTTCTTTACTTGATCTTCCATCACTACATATAGTGGACCCGAGATATTTAAAGGTGTTAGCTTCTTCTAACGTTTGCCCATTTAGCGTAATGTTGGTCGGAACATGTTTCTTATGGCTATTCACCAATATCTTGCTTTTTTCTATATTAATTTCCATCCCATACGTTCAGATTATATTCACTGCCAATATAATGGCACACACGCCGTTGTTATGCGCGCGCCTCAAGAGATCAGCCAATCTGATTTGAATATGTTGCATGACTCAGCTAGTGCAAAATTTCAAACATTACATTTCTGAAAATGGGTTGTACACATCCGCTTGCCATTGGGTACAAACTTACGAACATGTCGGTAAACTCATATAGCAACGTGTTCCCAATGTAACAATCATTACTTTTATTAGGAAGTAATCTCTTATCTGTGTCTGTCCATCAGTTGTCTCCCCGTATTCCAAGCTTTGGTGACGAGCGTACCCGCGTCTTAGCAGTGATTAAGCACTGCGCTGAGGCGATTTACATGTTAATCTGTTTACTGATATCGCTGCGCCTACGATAGCCAACATGGTTAGGTCGCTGCCACTCCTTGCAACGTAGGGAGAAATGGATAACAACCAGACATATCTACTTATCCCTGAGAAGGGTGTAAGGAGGAAAATACATAATATCTGCTACACATAGCAGAAAAAGACAGAAAGAAAGTGCGACAAATGAAAACACACAATAAAATCAGTACCACAAATGTACCGATACTGCCGGAGTGAAACAAAGATCGATAGGGGCTGCCCCGTTCTGTCACAGCTTGCAGCCTCAACATATAAAACTAACTGCTACATAAACGACCGCTGTAAGAGAACATGAACTATTTTGTGCTGGTTTCCCGGAGAGCAGGTGCAGTGATGGATTCATGCTCCATAGAAACAGAAAATGGAAATAATAATGATTATGAATACACTAACGTCACTGTCACAGTAACAAGTAATGAACACAATGAACGTAGAAATGGATACATAAGAATATACAAAACCCAAGTTCTTTGTGTCTTCCGTTTATTTTTATGACAGACGAATTGTTTTATTTTCCCGAATCTTGTCACTTATTTTTGTCAGTGTAAGACCTTCAAAATTAATTCTTTTTCTCTTCCCTTCCTGTATCACCTTGAAGCGTAAGTTCAATGAAATTACCATCATCAGATGCCATCTCCACAACGAATGTCGGCTGCAATGGTTCCCAAATGTCTTATGTCTATCGTCTTGATGGTGCACTCTGATAGACTTTCCAGTCCATCTCTTGATGTTATGTTCCCATTTATACCGCTGTCTTCCGCTTGGACGTTTGTCTTCAACTCTGGCTGTTATTTTTGTCTTCAGCAAGATGTTATGCTTGAGATGATGGCACATGACAGGAGAACTTGGCATGTGTTCGTTGAAGGCCTATGCTCCTTTGGGAGTGGAGGGTTATGAATGAATGATTGAAGATGTTATGCCATTATATGCGGCCAAAATATTTTCGCTTTCAACGAAAATAGTTTGTAAATCTTACTAAGACAAAGGTCCCGAATTGGGTAACATGATCTTTCGAAGCAAAGTGTTACAGAAAAATTCTCAGAATATCGTGGACCAAGAAGAAGAAAAATATAGACATCCTACACGACCTAAACATCGAGGAAAACTGGCTCATAAACAATATCATGTCCCGGAAACTGAAATATTTTGGCCACATTAAACGCCATAGACAGCAGTGATGGAGGGTATGGTACCTGGAAGGCAAGGCAGGGGCCGACCAAGACGACGGTGGACACAGGACATTGAAGACACTTTGAACATGACATTGGAGGAGGCAGGAGGGCTGGCTAGAGATCGAGAGTCTTTCAGGCGGGCTGTGATGAGAGCGACGTTCTGCAAAGGACATGCTACACGATGATGATGATCTTCGCCAGGAACACACTCTTCAAACACCACGGGCAAGATCGTGAGAACTAATATAAACGTATTAGCAATGTTATTTTCTTAATGGTAAATGAAAATCGTTGTTGTCACTCCGATAATTCCGAGTTGGAATTGATGACAGCAGACAACAAGGAAAAGCTGGTAAAGATATTAAAGAGAAGAAGCTCCACTAGTGGGGACAAGAAGCGGGCGGCGAAAAAAAAAAATATTACTAGAAATCGCAAGATGAATAAATAACAGGAAAGAGACAAAATGAATAAATATGTTCAAGAAAATCCATGTATAGTAATGGCGTAACATGACCCACTTAGGAAACTGATGATGCATTGTGCGGTCCCCATGTCGATAAAGGAAACTTATGAAAACCTGACATTCTGAATTGTTCAAGAAGAAGAACTTGCAGAACCTTTTTTGGATAAGAACTAGAGTGCAGCAGGGATGTCTCCTGTCTACATTTCTCTTCTAATGGGCATTAGATTGGGTTATGAACACATGGACATAGCCAACAGAAATGGAATTCGGAGAAAACAGTTTGCCGACCTTCATCAGCCAATCTTCTATCCCATAACTATAACAGATGCAAGTCAAAATCGAAATATTACATGAAAGTAGGGTAACCATTTCATATTTCACAAAAAGAGGACATTACAAGACAACAAATTGAACAGAGAAGAGGACTTATCAACTTCAATCTATTAATGTATGATTATAAAATAAATATAATACAATAAGTGGTGCCTAGTTGGCAGGGTGGATAGTGTGATTCGCTTCCGTAGCTAGGCGGTGGTGCTGTTCGGAAGGTACTGGGTTCGATTCTCCGGTGAGCCACTCACTTCTGTTTTTTGTGTGTGTCTGTTGTCTAGTTTTCTTCTTATTTACTTCTCACGAGTGCCTGAAAACATACCTTTATGTGTGTGATATTTATTTATTTAATGATTATGATGACTAGAGCTAGGTTTACAAAGGTAAGGAAAAAAACATAGAAATGAAATGTCTTTTAAAATGTATGTGTTTACTTCATTTTAACATTAAAAAAAATTAACTTTCCACACATTAATAAGTATTGATAAAATTATTATTATTATTAAGCAGAGAATACGTAAGTTGTTCGGACATTATCGTCTTCAATAAATCCGCATTTTATTTTTAAGTAATTGAGAATTGACAACATGGCTTTTTTTGAACTTATGTTTCAGACGCAAATTTCCTGTGATGGAATCCACATTAAGACTGTTACTGTCCTGTGTCAGGTGACTTTCCTTCAATGAAATAAGATTGCAGACGTTTGCATTGTGACCAGGTGCGGCAAAAGAAATATTGAGCTATCATTAGAAGTTCAGAATGAAAACCAAATATTTACTGATCGTTTTATAAATTTTGATTCGTTTTTCATGTGCCAGTTACTGTACGAATCCTTCACCATTGATGATACTTTCAACAAATGTCGGGTTGTTAAGGTGATCTAAGCCCTTGCATCGTCAAATGAAACATCTTTATCAGTTAAATATTAAACACAAGCTCGCACATCTACACACGTTGACAAAAACTCGAGTATTTAATATGGGCCTTCAAAGGTGGCTACCTTCTCACAAGATTACTCTTGGCAGAGTGGTAGATAGAAGGATAGTGACGCTTCTATCTCAAGGGAGTTTTCATAAGATATTTCCGAAGTCAAGAACAATGATGCATTGTCAAGGCTATTGTTAATTTTATTTCTGTCCGCCGCCTTTTATGAATAATTAAGCAGTTATTGATTTCAGCTTGTCAAGCCCCCACCCTGATATACTCAGTGGAATTATTATTATTAAGGTATAGCTCTGTTTAGAGTGTATTTAGTAAATTGAATGAGACAAACATGCAGTACATTTAAAATGATTAAGTCGAAGTTAAATTTGTATAACTACAAATAACAAATTTAATAATCATTTAGTTTTAACAAGGGTTTAAAAGAATGAATAATGTTTTTTTCAGAAAGGTATCATCACTGTTGTGATGGGATAACGGTTTATAAAGAAGTTCACGTGGCAGCTTATAGGTTTCACATATCTGCCACTGGTAGGTTCTGCTCCCGCTGATGGGTTGGTTCTCAGTAGATTGATCACTGATAACGCTCGTCACTGGTCAAGGATGGTAAGAAACTAGCAATAAAGCAGTCACCAGCCCCTTGCAATGGTGGTTCATGAAATCGTCATTCTATACGCTGAGTTTGCCAGCCTCAAATGACTCGGACATCCACTAGCGATTTTCACATATTAATATTCACATGACAATATATACATGTTAGTTCACATGTTAGTAATGAAAAACATAAAATGTAAAATGCACAACTTACGCCAATCCTGGCTCACAGACTTTTTGCTCAGATGAATAAAGGCACTTGATTAGGACTCTTACACGTGTACTTGGGGGTCGTTATTTTAATAATAGATTTCCTCAATGACTCCGTGTTTCAGTTTCCTCAGATTCCGGTTCCTTATTAAAATGGTTTTCCAGGGCTCATTAATTCCGTCAAGATTTTCCACAAAGTCCTGCCTGATAAAAGGAATTCTGAATTCTAACTTCTGGCAAGGTCTGGTTGTGTCGTCTTTGGCAAGCGATTTCTCACAGTGAATTAAAACTGCGAAAAAGTCCGGTTATATTGCCTGTCCTACCCCCACATCTGTTTGTTATGAATCTACTCAGGGCTCCAATCATTTCAAACATGCTTGTCGGGTGGGGTAATTTCAAAATATTCCGACTTGGATTAATTGTGCGCGTGATGCAAAGGTCACGTCTCCAATATATGGCAATAAAACATCCGATGCCTCACCAACACATCTCTAAACTCATACGACAATGTTTTTCAGATTTAACAACATATTACTCTAATATAAAGTAATTTCTTTGTGAGAGTCGGACAGGAAACGATTGTGTCATTTATGTCTGAGTAGTCTCGTTATCTGTCGCTTGAGCACACAACTCTTCGCGAAAACTAAGCAGACCAATATGGGTTTACCTGCACAAATCTCATCAAAGCTGTGCCGCGCCTAGGAAATGTTATGTATTATCACCAACAAAGAGTGTCAAATGTTTTGACAATATTAAATATCTGCTACATAACAGAGAAAGAAAAAAGTGCTGACCATGGAAAAGCACGCAATTAGTCAGTACAACAATTTTAAATGAGTACTGCCGGAGTGAAAGAGAGATCGACAAGGGGTCGCCCCAAATCCAATATAACAATAACTCCAGCACCAACATCTAATAAAGCGGTCAAAAAAGAACTGCTCCTATATCTGAAACAACCAAGAACAAACCCAAACACGCGCAGCGCGTACAAGTAAAACATTTTGTACAGCATAACTTCCTGGTACATCAGCTTCGAACTCCGCGACATCAACAAAGTTTGGTTTGACGTAAAAATAGTCAAAATAATTAAAACCCGTCACCTTGGTTACAAGATATCAATGCAAAAAAAAAAAAAAAAACCCGCATTTCTGACAAATTTCAAAAGGTCAAGGTAACGTGTATCCATAATTAACTATACTTTGAGTGTCCTTAATTATAAAGAACAAATATCACGGAAAGATATTACATGGAGAATGTTCATTCAAGATATCTCAAAATACACCGATCTATGGGAATAATAATGGTACTTGTCTGATCAGGTTATGACGTCATCGAGCTTCTGAGCTTAAACAATGTTATTGTGAAATATCGATTTCAGGAGAATAATGTATGTCTTTGATTCCATTTTCGTTTCCTCCAGCATTTAGTATCCCGTGCAGAAAGGTAGATGGGCTTTGTAGATAGACGCCTCTTGTTATTTGAAATGATTTTTACAAAGTAGGCACAAATTTCTTAATGATGAAAGATGTTCTTTTTTTTTCTTGTGCACTGGGAGTGAATGTCACGCACATAAAAGGTGCAAAGAATGCCAAACCAGCAGATAATGTGCATAACATCCCTACCTATGGCGTGAACCACCCAAAAATGTTTACCCCAATGAGTTTTGTAGATATGGCTCTTGCAATATGACCCTTTTAAATAGCACAAATTTAGAACTTTGTATAGCAATATCTCTGTTTCTATACCATGTAAGAAAAAAGTGGAGGTTCATGCCATAAAGGATAACATGGGCTATAAGTGTGCAAAATTTGAAGGCTATAGCTTTAAAATTGTAGAAAATATCACCGGAACTGTGAATCGCAAGCCCTGTTTTCGTTAAAGTTTAGTTTTTAAAATGTTAAAACACTTATCTGATTCTCTTTGAACATTGATAACTCATAAACTATTACAGATAAACACATAATTCAAAAAGAATATCAAAGTAAAAAGGCTTGTAAATATTTAAAACACAATTATTATATGAAAATCAAAAATAACCTTTTTTGTCTTTTTCTGGGTGTATATGCCCCCTTAACCTTCCCAGACTTGTTCTGGTACCCAATTCATGAGGCTGGGTCGACCCCAGAGCCATTTGCGGTCTAAAAAATCCCACCTCAACTGGGGATTGAACCATGGACCACCGAACTAGGAAGCCAGTGCACTGACCACTGCGCTACCGCGGCTGAACGACACAGCTTTTTTTTAAAAACACAACATGTAACAACAAAGAATTTTAGAATTTATGTGTAACTTTTTCTAATTGCTTTGTTTTTGCATGTTGTGTTTTAAGAATAACTGTGTCGCGTGAACACACGCTTATATATATATATATATATATATATATATATATATATATATATATATATATATATATATATATATATATATATATATATATATATATATATATATATATAGCTGTAAGCCTTCTGAATGTTAATTTTACTTTCATTAATAAATATATTTTACTATATGGGTCCACATACATAGATTATAAACCTAATTGTTTGTACCAGAGACTTAATCAACAATCAATTTTTCATAGCTTTTCAATTATCTATTTATTTTTTCATTATTATTGTTTTCTATTTGATCTCGGTTGTGGATCTCAATATTTGTTTTGAAAGAAATGCCAGCACTAGTCACTATCACAGCTTTCAAATAAAACAAAACAGGCCGTGTATGGCTCTATCTCAGAATGTTAAACAAATACATACAGCAATCACAACTACAACAGCCCGTTAAAGCTCTGACACGAAGTTTCCTTGGAATTTGACGAACTTGTGACGCCGTGTTGCTAAAGAGGCTAAAGAGATACAAGCAGAAGAAGATTTGCTTTGTACTCATTCATCCAAACTCTGATATCGGTACATATACCTTATAGTTAGTCACGGATTTATGCTCCCAAAAAAAGGAAACAGTTTAGTCAAAGGACTTCCTCATTAAATAAACCTCCCCCCCTCCCCACCCCCTTCCCTTTCCCCCGCCTTACCACAAGAATTTTACAATTTTTCCTTTTTTTTATCTTAAAGCTTGCCTTCTTTTGGTGAAGCTCGACAGTTAAACCTAGAAAGACAGTTCATAGGTTATATTAAGAAATGTATCTAAATATGAAAGACCTTCTGGTTTGGTTAGTTACAAAATTAAATAATTGATAAATACCTATTACTGCAGAAGTAAGTCCAGTGTTGTCCTCGGAGTCTCTGAACAGATAAAAAGAGAATAAAACACTGCACACTAAATCATAACGCACAACTGCCACTAAAATATAAATAAGGTTTTTTATGAGGTTGGCTACCTCGTCATGTAAAATAAATTGCCACAGAAACTACTGCTTCTGCAGCATGTGAATGCTTGGTGCCGGCTTCCTGAGAGGGAACTAGCTACAATGGTGGTTACATTCTCCGCAAGAAGGCAAAGGTAAATGATGATGATGGGGACGATGATGATGATGATGGTGACGATGATGATTACATAAGCAATTTCTAGTCTCACGTGACGATAGAACCAGGTCATAACGTACTGAAGTGTCAGTGTGTTCCTTATTTATAGCATACATATAATTTAAATTAAAGGACACATCAAAAGTGCTGTTCATGTTTTTAAACGAGACATCAAAGCATTGCTCATATTTTTGCTATTTTTGAAGAGTAAACATTTTTATTGATTTCTGCCGTTACTGAATTTCACAATTATACCTCACTGGAGTTTTTGATTAACCATCAAAGGAATGCATATTTATACATGTCTCGGAAACCACTGATCCGGACGTTGGTTCATTCATCATCGCCCCCATCATCATCATCATCGACATCGTTATCGTCCCCATCATCATCTTAATAACCATCATCATCATCATTTTCTTTTGCTCTCCTTCTGGAGCATCCATCAAGCCACCACAGCAGCTGCTCTCCTTACAGGAAGCCTGCGTGAATCATTCACATGCATTTACCGTAGTTATTTCCTTAACAATCTGTTTTACATCACGAGATTGCCAGCCTCATGTATTATCTAACTTTAATCACCTTGTACGACATGCCTGAATGTGCAGTAGACCAATTCTTTCTCTATCTCACCAGAAGACCCCATGAGAACCAGGCAGACCGGAACTTTGTTAAATATTTCACCGGTTTTTTTTTTTCCTTGTAATTTTACTGAGCATATCAAATTTGACGGAACGTTTTCTGTTCCCATCTGATCTCGTATTGAAGAAGCGTTGTCATTGTTAGGTTCTTAATATTCTATATTTTTTCTTACTCAACTTTCTTGTTTTGTTCTTCATTATTATCATATGCTGCTGGTTATATTGGTAGTCCAACGTCAGATACTGCTGTAGAGGAGTGAAGTAACCATTAATAAGAGGTTGTGCTTGAGGACGGTTGTGACGAAATGGACGACCTCTTCACGATCTTTGTTTCACTCCGGCAGTATCGGTACATTTGTTGTACTTAATTTTATTATTTGCTCTCAATTGTCGCACTTTTCTTTCTTTCTTTCTTTCTTTCTTTCTTTCTTTCTTTCTTTCTTTCTTTCTTTCTTTCTTTCTTTCTTTCTTTCTTTCTTTCTTTCTTTTTCTGCTTGTGTGGCAAATATTTTGTAGGTGCAAACATTTGTTGACACTCCTGTTTGTTAACCGGTCATCCTAGCTTACGGTGAGCAACTGCGATAAGATAGTCGCCGGCGTGTTTAGATTGCCCCTCTGATAAGACGACTCGTTTGGTAACCCAGGTGGGCAGACACGGAGTTTTTGCGTCATCATACGACAGATAACGAGATTACTGTCTGTGTGACACATGTGGGCAGACAAGTGTGACATAGTCGCTTCTGGGCCGACTTGTTATGACAACATTACTTTCTAATAAAGTTTTACAGCTAATAAAGCATTACAGCTTACACGTGTTGTCATGTGAGTTCCCCGATCTGTCTGTAAGTTTGTACACAAATGCATCGGACATCATATTACCATATATGGGAGAGTTGACCTCTGCCTTACGTTCAAAATTATCCGATGTCGGAATATGTTTGAAATCATCACACCCTATCCGCATGATTTGAAATAATTGGATCTTTCTGATTAGATTCATAACAACAATGCGTGGGAAGATAGGAATATAATCTGACCAATTTTGCAGTTTTATTTCACTGTGAAATTCACTCTCGCCAAGACAACATCAGACTTTGCCAGAGTGAAGATTAGATTCATAATTCCTCTTTTTAACCGGATCTTTTATTGGAGAACCAAATAAGACTTTCAAAGCACAGGAAATCTCTACATTTTAATAAGGAACACCGAAACTAGGAAACTGAAGAATGGCACGGAGTCAGAGGGAATTGAAGTTAACGACACCCCAGACGTGTGTAAAAGGCCAATTCAAGTGTCTTTTATTCATCTGAGCAAAAAGCCTGTGAGTCAGGATTGGCGTAAGTTATGATTTACACTTCACATTTTATTAATAACATGTGAACTACCATATAAATGTATATATTACCATGTGAAGTTTAATGTGTAAAACTCGCTATTGGATGTCAAAGTCACTTGAGGCTGGCAACCTCAGCGTATAGAATGATGATTCATGAACCACCACTGCACGGGCTGGTGATTGCTTTATTGATAGTTTCGTAAAGAGAACTAAAAGCATAAAGTAGTTCCAGGTTCCCTATGGAGCAGAAAGGGTAAGATGAAAGAACAGATGTACATTCTTAAATTTTCAAAGCAGTGCAAATATCCCTATAAACATAGTCACTTTAAAATCAAGTTTTCAAGCTTAAGCCAGTGTAAACGTCTATGTGAAAATATTCATTTTAAAGTAATGGAAGTTTCAAACTTTTCAGTCAGTGTAAACATAACTGAAAATATATTCAATTTATATTGTGAACACTTTTCAATCAGTGGAGATGTATATGTAAACAGACTTTATCTGTGTTATTAACCTTTTCATTTAAATATAAAGTAACTATGAAAGCTATTCTATTTAAATGTAAAGGAAGTTTTATCCCGAGGGATTAAATTTAATTCCCATCGAGGGTAAAGTCTGAGTAATTGGGATGGTGGTATGGGAAAATAGGAACCCATAACAATGGGGTGGAAAACGCCATACTCAGAAGAGCGTTTCGTTCTATTCTTTACCATAGTTATTGGTGGTACCAGCAGAAAGTACTATCTCTGGAACAAGAAGGGAACCGTGGCCTAAGCTTTAAGATGAAGGACGCACGTGGTAGACTCTCCTTGACGTTTCTTGGAAACGAGCTACCCCCGACAATATTGATCAGAGACGAGCGTGAGCAGAGTGAAAAGAACCAACACATAAGAAGGAGCAGAACCGTCATTGGCAGCTAAGTTCAAATATATACTGCCACTTGAATTTCTTGTAACATCTCACATTCCCTAAAGACTGTGATGATAACTTTTCTTGATTCATAACTATTCAAATTATTTTCGAACTGTTAAAAAGTAAAGTGATTATTAAATTTTGTTATTTGTAATGTTACAAATTTAACTTCGATTTAATCATTTTAAAGTTACTGCATGTTTGCCTCAGTCAAATTACTACACACACTCTAAACAGAGCTGTACTAGAATAATAGAGTTCTACTGAGTAAATCAGGGGTGGGGGCTTAAACGAGCTGAAAGTAATAAGTGCTTAAATCCTTCACAAAAGCATCTGCAGAATTACAGAGTTAACATACTCAGCCAAAGCAGTATTGTTCTCGCTTATTCTGAATATCTTGTGAAGACTCCCTTTGTAATAGAAGTGTCATCACCCTTCTATCTACATCTCTGCCAAAAGTAATCTTGTGCGAAGGTAGATATCTTTGAAGCCCATATTAGATACTCTTGAGTTTTGGCCACTGTTGGATCACTACTGCAAAGCACGGGAGGCAATACCGTCACAACGGCACCTCACCGTGTAAAAAACATTGTTACAGACACTTCGGTTACAAGAGCACGTGAATGCTACGGCGCAGGTTTCCTGCCAGAAGGCTAAATGCGGAGGTGGTTCCGTGCTACATAGGGGGCGAGAATGGGAAATAATTATAATGTTGAGGATTAATGTTACGATGCACATGAAGGTGTTAGGAGGGGAGTCGATGAGATGTGAAGTGGTGTGATATAGTGCGAAGCGATGTGATGCAATTCGATGTAAAGTGGTGTGATGTAGTGCAAAGTGATGTGATGTAGTGCGAAGTAAAGTGGTGTGATGTAGTGCGAAGTGATGTGATGCGATTCGATATGAAGTGGTGTGATGTAGTGTGAAATGATGTGATGCTATTCGAATTAAAGTGGTGTGATGTAGTGTGAAGTGATGTGTTGCTATTCGATATAAAGGGGTGTGGTGTAGTGCGGAGTGATGTGATGAGATTCGATATGAAGTGATATGATGGGGTGTGAAGTTGTGGGACGTGATGTGATGTGAAATAAATAGTGTGATATGGCGTAAAGTGATTCGATATGAAGTTCTTTGATGTGGTTTGATATGAAGTGGTGTTTTGTAATTAGATGTGAAGTTGTGCGATTGTGGAGGTGATTTTGAAGAGAGTGCGACATATTGGATGAATGAAAGAATAAAATCTATATGATAGTCTATGAGTTCGAAGGAACTGCCTCTCCTCGGGAAATAGTCTACTAGAAATCCTTAATGCAAAGAGAATTCTGGCAACCAAACAGGATATTTTCTGAACGATAAATTCTTTCTAAGGAATCCTACAAAAGGACTTTGTAAAGTACATAATTTTGAGAAAGGAGATTTGGTGTCCAGCCACATTGACTAAAATATTCCGACCCACTGTAAATTAGTTTGTTTACTGCTCAGCCCCCAGGGTGTAGATTTATGTTTAAAAAACAAAATACAACCCAAATAAAAGTAACAAGAAAAAATTACCAACAGACTCTGTAATGTTAAATTTAAAAAGAGGTATAGATTCTCACAACTTTTAAAGATTTACAAGTGAACAAAAATGTATAGGTTCTGTTGAAAAAAAAACAAAAAAACTATGGTCATCATGTGGACCAGATCTTTTCTATGGTAGTTTTCCTGGTAGGTGTTATACTCATCTCCTCAAGGACTGTAGTAGCTGCTGATATGATTGGTGGTCTGACTCTCTTGGTTTGGTCTGTCCCAGCACTTCAATTAGTGTAAACAGTTCAATGGGTTCAGTGGGTGGCAGAGTTTGCTTCCCTGGACTCAGTGCACATCACAAACACGGATGGGGTAAATCAGCCCTGCTGAATACCTCTTCTGCATACTGGACTATGACTCAGATTAGAGTCAACTGGTATGACAGCCTAGAGTTGTACTCTGGTATGGGATGATTGGTATGATATGGGTTACCTGGTTGGTAGGGTAAACAGGTTGATAGGGTTTAGTTGGTAGGGTAAACTGGGTTTGTACCCTCAACTCGTAACCTGGTTTAGTACCTTGGACCCGTAACCTGGTTGGACTGGAGGATGAAACAATTGAAGTCCCATTAGTGGTGTTTCAAGAGCAAATATCTCCTATGTCTGATGGGCGATAATCATCCATCAGAAATCAAATTAAAACAATCATAGCTAACATTCAATAACAAAGTGTTATATAGTATCTATGAAATACTCAATCTTAACTGACATTATAAGCGTATCTGGAGTTCTCCACCTCTATCTGGCTGTCTACTTATTTACAGCAGTGGCTTTTCACATTGGGCAGTTAGTTTCACAACCTGTGATGTTTGGGACTGTGGTCATCAACTGTTTGAGAACCACTGGTTCACACTGTGCCTATAGAGCAGTATTCATTTTTGGGTCACTGTCAACAATGGTTTGAGAACCACTAGGTAATAGTTTCCCATGCTGCTGTAAACATATATTGGGGTGTCATTGCTGCCAAGGCTTGATAACCATCAATTAATATCTTTGCTACTTGAGCAGCAATCATTTTGAGGGCAATCATGGTCTCAAAGGCTTGAGAACCGCGGACTTACATTTCATCAGTCAAGTGGTAAATTCATTAAATGGCTAAATAATTGTAAATATTCTTAATCCTAGTTACTGTCTGAAATATACCTATAACTGACAAAATAATTCTTCAATCATCAACCGGGTATATGCATAGAAGTGCACTAAATACATGTAGAAAATATTCCATGATGAAATCACTAATGTCAAATATGAAACAAAGAGATAAGAATTGTGACTGAGAACACACTTATCAAGTTTGTAGTATTGACAAAGAGCACTGGAACATATAAGAAATAGAAAGTACAAGGACCACTATTACACTTTCTGTTCTGCTTAGTTCAGTAATACAAATCCGAAAGTAACAATACAATTATACATCAACTATTTAACCCTGTCTTATTTCTGCCATAATGTGAGAAGGAGATCAGTGATTAATTATGACCTCAGTGAACTCATACATTAGAAATAGTCGAGTAACATGTAAATATGCAAATAACAATTTATGTCACTGATATGAAAATATATTTAAAAGGTTATCTGTTAGATCACTTACTCGCTCGAACGATGCACTACGGATTTCGAAAAAGGTAACCCGGCTCCGGGGCCATTAGTTCACGTCTGCTGCACTGGACGGTTACAAGCAGAATGTCTTAAAATACCCCTTCAAGAATTTTCCACTCTCCTTCCTGTTGACCTGTTGATGGAATCGTTCCACCTGCACTCACATACACACAAAAGTGTGTGTGGGAACTTTGTCGCAGGTAGATTCAATTACTTCATATTAAACTGGTCCAAGTTTTCACTGTGCAGGTGTAAGGCCGAGTTTACCTCCCCCTTGATTTACAAGCTTCCCGTTAGCGATACAAAATGTCCACTTCCGGGCTCGCCGTCCCTGGCTTGAAATATTATACACATGGAATGGCCCATCCAGTGACCGTGTGCATAATTTATCTGCCTTGGCCGTGAAAAGTAGCGAGGTTAGCAAGTACTAGTGTAAAGACGACTAGGGAGAGAAAGACTGTTCTCATTATAAGAATGAAAAAAAATCTGAAGAGAAATGGTTTCATTTCTAGCGATAGGAGAGGTTTGGAGAGGAATAAAATAATAGACAAAACAAATAGTCGGTGATAAAAGCGGAACGCTACAACGATGAGTTATGATGTTATTCGGTGTGAAGTGGTAAGATGCAATTTATTGTGAAGCGGTGTAATGTGATTTGCTGTGAAGTGGCATGATATGGTATGATGTGATTTGATGTGACGTGGTGTTATGTGATGTGGCATGATGTGATTTGATGTGAAGTCGTGTGATGTAGTGTAATGTGATTCGATGAGAAGTGGTGGGATGTGGTGTGATCTGATTCGATGCGAAGTGGTGAAGCAGGTGTGCGCGACGAAGTAAGGCTTGTGTATGTATGAAGGGGGTGATGTGGCGTGTTGTTAGATAATTAGAATGTATTATGGGAGTTGTCTGACAGAGTACTAAAATAGTGGGCTGACGAAAAATGTGGTGTGAATTGTGTTGTATAAAATGACGAGGAGTGGGAAAATGTGTTGATAAGCTGTATGGTATGATGGGATGTAGAGCTTTCAGGTAACACACAAAATGTTGCATACTACCAGCTCAACAAAAGAGACCAAGTGGTAATCTTCAGACTCCGCACGGGCCACAACAGATTGAGATACCATCTATTCAACAAGCTAAAGATAGGAACTGCTGATGAGTGTAACTGTGACACTGATAAAATGAGTGCTGAATATCTGCTTCAAAGTTGCCCAACATATGCGGAACAGAGAAAGCGTATATGGCCGACACCAGTTTCATTCGTGGAAAAGCTCTACAGAGATGAAAATAGCCTTAAACTGACTACTGGTTTCTTTGAAAACATTAGACGTCTGTGAGTGTACGAAGAAGAAGGAGAAGAAGAAGCAGCGTGGTTTGGAGAGTGTGGTGTAAAGTTGCCTAGTATAAAGGTGGTTCGGGAGTGTGATGTGAAGTTTTCTGGTATAAAGTATTATGGTCTTGAGACGAATGGCATAACGTGGTGTGGTGTGGCAGTTCATGCGACGATGCGATGTACAGCGGTGTTTCGCAGAGTTGTGAAGTGTGGAGTGGGGTAGTATGACATGAAGTGGTGCGGTGTGGCAGTGCATGCGACGGTGTGATGTACAGTGGTGTTGTGGAGTGGTGTGAAGTGTGGTGTGGAGTGGGAAAATAGAAATGGGCTATATATTGCAGTCATAAGCAAAAAAGAAAAGATTTTTTTTGCGTCAGATGCTTCTATTTTCGTACAATATATTAATGTTTTACAACGAATAAGCTTTTATTATAATCTTAATGACGCCATTTTATAAACTTTTTGTTCTAGATGAATGTTTATGCGAAGTCAGCACGTAATATATTATCCTGTTTGTTTCTTCTTTTTTTTTCTCCATAAGATGCAATATCAAGGTGTACAAATTAGCGCTAATTTGCGCTGTGCTACAACGATCCTCGTATTTTTAAGACTCTGAAAGCTAAATGGTCTGATACATACCAGAAAATTCTTTATTAGGCACAGCGCACGTAGCGTAGCTACGACAACAAAGTACGCAAAGTGGCCATTAAGATTTCTAGAGACGGACGTCACATATAAAATGGACCGCTGGTATCGTGAAGTAGAGGGAAGTCATCGATACTAACTGAGATAATGACATGCGTCTGAAGCTCGTAAAAGGCAGTCATATATTTAATTATGCTGGTTGAGCCAGGTAAGACAGAAAATAGTTCTCACTCCGCATTATGTCGACCGGCCATTTTGTCCACACTAGATGTGGGAACAGTGACATCGTCGATCTGCGTCTCATGAATCTGGAACAGACTGTGGACTGTCCTGGCGACAGGTTTCCAGATTTAACATAATTAACAAATTAAACGCAGAAATCACGCTTTCACGGAATAAGGGTCGCATCATTTTTTTTTTTAATTTTGATGTACGAGTATTTAACTTAGTTCTTACTTTCTTTCTTTTCGGTTTTCATTCATATGTCCTTGATGAAGACCTTGTGTCCGTAACCTTAGCATTTCCTTCGTACTACTAAAGACGAATTACCTATTATAGTTGACCCCACCGACAACGAAATATGTAAGCCTTCACTTCATCATCATTTTACTTTCCGTTCGTTTAGGAAGCATTGAACCACCACTGTAACTGGTCCCAGTGAGAAGCCTGCACTAAGCCTGCACTAAGCCTTCACTAAGTCTGCACTAAGCCTGCACTAAGCCTGCACTAACCCTTCACATGCTCTTGCAGAAGTGGTTTCTGTAGCGCTTTGTCTTACGTCATGAGGTTACCGGCCTCATGCACAACCTCATACCTGAAGCATCAGTCGTGTTTTTTCTTATCAGAGAACCCCGGGAATAACACGTGACAAGCCTGGTCTTACAAGCATGAAAATGGTTTTCAAATCGCAGTAATTATTACATTCACGGCTTTACCGGCAAAACAAATATAACATTATTATAATTTAAAATTCCAGACAGAGGAAAAGAACCATTGCTACCACAGTTATGTCGTGAGAAGCTACTAACATTAAGTTATATCAGGCGCTGGCAATGTCATCAATGACAACACGTTGCTACTAAAACCACCGCTGCAAAAACACACGAGTCATGTGATGCAGGCTTCCTGCAAGGGGATCAGATGTAGTGGTGGTTCCATGTTCCATATAAGCGAAAAAAGGGAAGAGAAGAATAAACAGAAGAAAGAATAAATGTCGAGTATCAACAAATCCGTATAAGTCTAACAAACATACAAGATGTTTCAAAATGATGTATGCACACTTTGAATGCTGAAAAACTCAATTATCATGTGAGTTAGAGTTATGACATTTTCACATTTAAAGTCACAAATGTTCAAAGTGTCGACGACCTGCAACAGTCCATTGTTCACAGCGATGAACAACTGACTGTCATTCTGTATTGTCACTAAATGAATAATTAAACATGCAGATTTAGTCTGATGTCTCAGGTCCTTCAATGTGCGCGTTTTGAAATGAGCACAACTTCTATTAAAAACTTCACGAATAATAATCTAATGGCATTATTTATTTGTATCTAGCATTATTCCGCGCTATTCTTGCAAAATAGCAACATTCCTTGTTAAGTTAAGAATTCTAAATTTTAATAACAGAATTTCCTTTTCTGTCTCTGGCCAACGATGGGGAGTATAGATAGTACGTCTTACCAGGACAAAGAAAAGTGCCTAATGTTACGGCCACAAGGCCTTTGTCAGGGACATAAGAACGAACACAGAAGGGAGAGTAAGCGAGAGCTTAATCAAATACATGAAACATAAATAAAAATGATCCAAATCGTTGAGTCACGTGGCTTGTTTCGCTGCGATGTATACGCCAGATGTATTTTTTTCTGGCTAAATAGAATATCACATTCAAAGTTGCTGCCCACATATTCATTAGCTCTCTAAACATGAATTCTTGTGTTGCTGTGGAGCCTGAAACATGAGCTCACACATAACGTACAGCGATCCATTAAGTTTCAGTTCCCTGAACGGGCATGTACTCAAAACCGTCACTTAGACCTTTTCATGCGTGATTGTGCTATTTCATCAGTCGTGCCCTTACATTTAGTGCGAAACTCAAGCCGCGCATCTCCATATCTGTGTCATATGAAAATGAATTAAACACTTAGAGGAAACTATCGGACAGCAACACAAGCAAATTGTCATTGTGAAGTGTTAAGGGTAAAAGACAAAGATGAAAGCTTGAGCCGAGGAAAATGTACTCACCAATGTGGTGACTGATGGTAAGAACCAAACAAGCACCAGTGGAACAAAGAGGTGACAAGAACGAGACGCTGGAGTTTGAACAGCTCACAATGTGAGGACATATGTTGATAGCATTACAAGACAGTCCTTGTTTTGAATTATATCGGGCGAGAGAAGTATAGGTAAACCGGAAGACAAGTGGAGAAGAGACTTCAAGACCGAAATGAAAATGGTGAGGAAGACATGGAAAGACCTTGATCTAATGGCACGTGACAGGACAACGACATTTGTTGAAGGCATATGCTTCTTGGGCGACTGAAGGGTTGTGACAGGATGGATTTTGGGGCGACCTCTTCTCTATCTCTCTTTCACTCCAGCAGTACTCATTTTAAATTGTTGTACTGATTGTAAAGTAATAAGATGTTACGTCTTACACACATTGCCGAGAGAGTTTACCGATGTGTTTGTGAGTTTGTACACCAGACATCGGATGTTTTATTGCAATAAATGGGAGACTTGATTTTGCATCACGCGCAAAATGATTCCATGTCGGAATATTTTGAAATTACCCCACCCAACAAGCATGTTTGAAATGATTGGAGCCCTGAGTAGCTTCATAACAAACAGTTGCAGGATAGGACAGGCAATATAACCGGGCCTTTTCGCGGTTTAATTCACTGTGAGAAATCGCTTGCCAAGACGACACAACCAGACTTGCCAGAAGTTAGAATTCAGAATTTCCATATATCAGACCGGACGTTGTGGAACAATCTTGAAGGACTTACAGAGCCAAGGAAGGCTGAGGAAACTGAAACACACGGAGTCATAGAGGGAATTATCTTATAAAAGTAACAACCCCCGAGAACACGTGTAAGAGGCCTAATCAAGTGCCTTAACTTTATTCATCTGAGCAAAAGTCTGTGAGCCAGGATTGGCGTAAGTTGTCATTTTACATTCTACATTTTTCGTTAATACCGTGTGAACTAATATGTATATATTACCATGTGAATATTAATGTGTAAAAATCGCTAGTGGATGTCCAAGTCATTTAAGGCTGGCAACCTCAGCGTAAAGAATAATGATTTCATGAACCACCACTGCAATGGGATGGTGACTGCTTTATCGCTAGTTTCTTAAAGAGAACTAAAAGCATAAATAATCCCAGGTTCCATTTGGAGTAAGGAGAGAAAGATTAAAGAAATGACGTACATTCTAAGTATAATATTAACATTTTCCAACCAGTGTAAATTTATATGTAAACACATTCACTTTAAAATTAATGAAATTTTCAAATTTTTCAACCACCATAGAGATAAATGAAAACATATTCAATTTATATTGTGAACACTTTTCAGTCATTGGAGATGTAAATGTAAACATATTCTATCTGTACTATTAACCTTTTCATTTAAATGTAAAATAAAGATAAAGCTATTCAATTTAAATGTAAAGAAAGTACTCTCTCGAGGGATTAAGTTTAATTCTCAATGAGGGTAAAGTCTGAGTAGATGGGATGGTGGAATAAGAGAAAGGGGACACATAAATTTGTGTCCGGAACTGAATACTCAGGAGAGCGTTCGTTTCTATTCTTTTACCATACTTGTTGTTGGTGGGGGTACCAGTTGGGGGTACTATCTCTGGAACAAGAAGGGAACAGTGGCCTGAGCTTTAAGACGAGGGACCAACTTTGTAGACATTCCCTGACACTTCTGGGAACGTGCTACGCCCTACATCCTTGACCAGCGAGGAGCGTTATCAATAATCAGTCTACAGAAAACCAAACCATCAGCGGAAGCCGAACCTTCTAAGGGCAGATAAGTGAAACCTATAAGCTGCAACGTGAACTCCTTTTAAAATTGTTATCCGATCACAGCAGTGATGATACCTTTCTGAAAAAAAAAAAGATTATTCATTCTTTTAAACCCTTGTTAAAACTAAATGATTATTAAATTTGTTATTTGTAATTATACAAATTTAACTTCGATTTAATCATTTTAAATGTACTGCATGTTTGTCTCAGTCAATTTACTAAATACACTAAACAGAGCTATACATGAATTAGAAGAATTCCACTGAGTAAATCAGGGTCGGGGCTTGACGAGCTAAAATTAATAATTGCTTAATTCTTCACAAAAGTTGTCGGCAGATCATAGAGTTAACGTGATCAGCCAATGCAGCATTGTTCTCAATTTTCTGAATATCTTGTGAATATTCCCTTGAGATAGAAGCATCATTACCCTTCTATCTACCACTATGCCAAGAGTAATCTTGTTCGAAGGTAGACACCTTTGAAGGCCCATATTAGATACTCTTGAGTTTTGGCCACTGTTGGACCAGTACTGCAAAGCAGGGGAGGCAATCCGTGACAAGGGTAATAAATTAAACTACGTGACAAAGTCTCAAAGTTCAATAGAACCCACATATATTTACCACCTCCCCTGTTTTTGTTACACGAAATATAAACAAACACTAAAACACGAAGAATCTACCATTACATAAATATATACAAGCAAAATTAGAAATTTTCGTACAAAAGCAGCAAAATACACCTCGAGTGATTAAATTAACAACTGCACCATACCTATGTGAAAAGGTAACGGTAAATGTATATATATATATAATACACTGGGGTGCACACTTGTAGTTCAGCATATATTATTGTAGCAGATAAACGCTTATTGACAACCGCCATAGAGTAATATGTTTACCATGTAGATAAACTGATAGAATTTGATCACAGGTGTTCTGCTCTCATAAAATACATCCTACTCCTTCGCTGATTAGTCTGAACAAAGAGAACTCAACATTCGCAAGTCATCGACTCTGTAACACGTTGCACGAGTAATGATGAAAACATTGACAGAAAGAAGAAAGGACCTGTATACAGAGTGAGGGAGGGATCCGATCAAGTTTCCGTTGAAGCCTTCTTTGTCTGGCGTCGTATGCGCGTGCATGAAGTCGAGTAAATATGGCTACGTCATACTGCGAATTGAATCCACCCCCATCTGCATGTCCATTCTTGTTTTATAAAATCTTTATTAAACGTTACATCATGATCTGATATGAAGTAAAGAAAGAAGTCTCCAGGAACAAAGGAACAAAGACATTTAAATTCAACGCCCAAACACTGGATGAAATCAGAAATACCATAACAAGGACACTTTGATGAGAACGGTTGGTGGTAATAGCTGCCTTTGGTTTAAAAAAAAAAAAGAATAAAAAAAAAAAACAAACAAAAAAAAGTAAAAGTGAGTTCTACCACTCAACTTTTTTTGTTCAGCCGAGAAAATAATCCCCTACGGGCATAATAATTTAGCCCAAGTAGCGATTACCCTCATAACGCAAGATGCAAATTATCCAAAAAAAAAAATTATTTTCTAACTCGACTGCAGCCCAATCAAGGCTTAAATCTTTTGTCTCTGAGTAATGTGTGTTAATGTGATGTTGTAAAAATAGTGAGAGGAAACTGGGGAGAAAAAAAAACTGGTCATTCACAGAACAAAACTGGATGTATACGCGTGCATGAGGACGCGCTTGTGAGTACTCTGTGAGAAACTTAAGGAAGTGTGCGCTCGCTGTCTATTGTTGATTCCTCACAAAAAAAGGCGACGCTCGACTTGTCTTGAACAATCAGAAGAGGGAATAAAGTAGAAATGTGCGGATGAGCTGATTCCGAAGAGGTTTGAGAATCTCGTGAACAAAGACAAGATATTAACCGAGCCAGTCTCCGAGGTATTCACGACGAATGAGATTAAATTACGCATTTGCATCGTCGTTGGTACAAAGCAGGGCAGCTTCCATGCACTTTAATTAATCGTTACCTCTATCGAAATGACTCTTATAAAATGTTGGCGCGGTTGAGATCTACTTCATGCCGATTATTAAAAGAAAAAAAAAAAACAGTTCAATACCCACACACATCAGTAGGAAACCATTACTCATATGAAAGAAACCATTACTAGGACCAACAAAGATATTGTACCTTAGACCCAACAAATAAATAAATAAATAATCAGGTGGTCTCGAGACACTAGAACTGACATGGAAGCTCGTTATTCTTTAAGGACAATATTGAGGATATACACATTTAACCGGGACGTAAAGAGGCAAAATTGACTTTTTTTTTCTTTTGCCTTTGCCTTTTCAAATTCAAGAGCAGGATCGAATACCCATATAATGCGCAGGCTGGAGTGTGACGCTACCAGATGTCGACCTTGTAACCCTGTAGTTTTACCGCGAGAGGCAAGGGCTCTAACCACAATGTCCATCCGACGCTCCAAAGTTAACGTACCAGCTTCCCCCCCCCCCCCCCTTCCCCACTCGCACATACACCAAGTTTTCTGCCGGGATGATGAATTGAACAAAACTGGCGTTCATTAATTTAAAAAAAAAAACCGACCCCGAAGTAAAGGTTAAAAAAAGAAAAGAAAAAAGAAAGAAATAATATGCCGAACTCGTAGTTCATGGAGTCTGAGGAACTAAAAGAAGATTTCAATGCCATCAGGCGATATTCCAAGAAATATGCTATAAATCATTTTGGACATTAATCAACACACATACATTTTCAGATTACGAACTGTTTATTTAACTCTCATAGAAATAAAATTGATTAAAAATAAATATTAAAAAATCCAAAATGTAGACATCCATACGAACCAGTGGAATATCGCCTGTTGCTTTTCCCAGCACTTAAAGAGATGAGACAACCACTCTTACCAAAAAACTCAACCATTGAAAACACCTTATATAGCAGACCTGAACAACAAATCAGAACGGCACAGTTCCATTGTGGCATCAAAATCACCAAGACCTTACACTCAGTGATGGTAAATCAAAAACAAATGATAATGGACACACACACAAACACAAAAGGATATTATGGTAGAGGTCGTGTAAAACTGGTGACAAGAACCAACCTTTTAAGCCCTGGCAAAATTAACAAATGAGGAAAACACAAAAATATTTACCGTAAAATCTCGCGTATAATACGCACTCGTGTATAATACGCATGCTTGATTTAGCCCAAAATTTTCAGGTAAAATGGAAATTCGTGTATAATACGCACCATAATTTTTCAAGATTTTATTTTATGAAACATTTGTTACAAAACTGAAAGAAGATGGAAGATGCTGCGCGATAGTAGTTCTTCGACGAATTGAAAGACCATGTCGCTTCATAAAACGAACTGCCCATCCATATGACGCTTTAAATGTTGTTGTGCCTGTACGAGATTTTTTAAGTTCCAGAGCTTTAAGTCGGATTTCAATGCATGAAACACCGATGCCTTGTTGCCTTCTATCGACTAACCCACTCCAATAATGTTTTTTTCTAGGTCTGGAAGATCTGGTGGTGACCCACGATTCGCCTTTTTCTTACTAGGCAACACTTGCAGCGCCTCTTTGTTTTTTCGCCATAATCGAATGTTGCACTCGTTAATGGAAAAATGTCGACTTGCTGCCCGATTGCCGTTAGATTCTGCATATTTTACCACTAAGAGCTTTTCTGCTGCAGTATAACATTTTCTCGAATTCATTTTTAGGGCTCAAATGACAATTTTCACAACCAAGCTTAATATCAAAACCGATTGAAGACCAAGAGTGCGAAATGCGTTTTGCAACAATGTCTGACACATAAGAAAACACATGGCACATTCAATTTTGCGCCATTTTCACTGTCAAATTGTGACAAAAACTTGACAGACTTTCCAATGTAGGTTACTTTCGATATGGAAAATTACGTATTTTTTAGTACTCGCGTATAATACGCACCCGAGTTTTAGCGGGCAAAAATGAGTAAAAATTGTGCGTATTATACGCGAGATTTTACGGTATACAATGTGTAACTTCTGGGATCATTGTCGGTGCTACGGAGCTTGTGCACTGTGCTGAAATCTTCCTTATGCCATCTAAGGGAGGAGATCAGAGCACTGATGGAGTTGTCTGTGTGCAATGAAGATGGTACTTAAAACCAAACCAAACCAAACCTTAGTTGGCATATAATGATTTTAAGATCTACACTTTCATTGGAACCAGTTCAAAATTTAGAACATGACTGAAATTTGTAATACTGCCTTGTAAAGAGGTTCGGCAATGGAGACAGGTGGAATGTTTCTTACTGTAGTGTCAAGAGGTTACAAAATGGAGACAGCTGGAATGTATGATACTGTAGGGTCAATAAGTTCAAATATGGAAGAGTACTGACATTTTTGACACTGTCATACATAGAGTATTAAATATGGATACGACTGAATCTTTGGTACTGTCTTGTAAATAAATTCTAATATGGATGTCACAGAATGACCTCGAAACTTTTCATTACTTGTGCCACCCTGTAATTCATTTTGTGCTCTTCACGTTCTATTTTCCTACCTCGGACAATATTTTGTATTTTCGAGTCACTTGTTTACACTTCTTCCTGTAATAATTCGTCATGTCTGTTTACCTGATCATCCCTGCTTAGAGAGTAAACAGGTGATGTAATATTGACAGACAGACATTGGCGCGCCGGATTAACACGAAGATCGCCCCACGAGCTTGGTTATCGCTGATATGACTATTGTAACTTCCTAATTTCTCTCGTGGAGAGAACACAACCCAGATGGTCACATGATTAATGTTTGTTTGCACAGGTAGAGGGCAGTAAATTATCCAGGTGGTGACCTATTACAGAAACACACCTGTAATACCTTCTGGGAAGACATTTTTGTGTAATAATGTAGTAAGTCGTGAGTGTAAACAGGACCGATAATCGACGGAAATAACAATTCCTGATATGGAAAGTGACTTTTAAAAATTGACGCAGAATTTTCCTATAAGGAAATTGTTGGGATTAACCCCATCATAACACGCATGATTGAATATAATTGGCTGGGCAATTCTAGATGTTATAAACATCACTTATGATTGGAGCCTGGTCAGATAGTCAGATAGTAACAACCACGTGCGTGTGACGAAAGTTGCAATATAATCTGACACTTTCGCCGGTTCTGAGCACTGTGAAATTCACCTCGTCAAGAAAACAGCTAGCTAGCCAGAGTAAGGAATAGGATCAGAATTCCATTTATCGGACCGGACCTTGTTTGAGCATCTTGTGGACTTTTATCCCACAAGATAATATCACCATCATTATATCTTTCCTCTGTCTACAAAGAGTTGGCATGTGTTTATTGAAGGCCTGTGCTCCCTGAGGAGCTAAAGGGTATTGATTGATTGATTGATATCTTTACGGACGTAGCTCTATGTTATTACGGTGCTTAGGGTGTGTATGGCTTCTAATGTTCTTTTGGTAGTTAGTCACCTAGCAGTGACTGTTCTTTCCTTCCAGAAATCAGATTCTTGTACTTTGTCTTGTTATCACAATTTACTTTTTTGTTCCTTCTGTGTGTTCTTTACAGAACAGCTGGTTAGAATATTTCCTAAAACATTTTGTGCATGAGGCTAGCAACCTCATCGTGTACAGCGAATTACCACAGAAACCACTACTGCAAGAACATGTGACTGCTTGGTTCAGACTTTCTTCAAGAGGACCAGCTTCAGTGGTGGATGCATAAGGAGCAGCGAAGAGGAAAATGATGATAAATATGATGATAAATATGATGATAAATATGATGAATTGATAATCTAGTTCTATCTTTGAAGAAAAAGGAACACGTTTTTTTTCCTTCTTCTTCTTTGTACATTTTCAGACGTCAATTTGAACAAGTCTAAAGAAAGAGGGAGTCAGTCTGAGTTTACTGTCATAAAAGGTCCGAATTATGCAGAGAAAATGGGGAGTTAAGGGGGAAAGGTCGGCGAATGTAAGAAATTTAGACAGAGAAAATGGGGAGGGGGAAAGTGGAAGGTCAGCGAATGTAGGAAATTTAGACAGAGAAAAAAAACGAAAGCTTGAATAGAATGAAGGAATGTTATTTTGTCAAAAGAACAAAACTTTGGTCATCATTATTCAAGCATTTTGTTGAGGAAAGTGAAAGATCAGAGTTTACTCCTTCAGTTAATAGTTACAGCCGCCTTCATATGTAACAGCTGCGTTGGTCATTCTAGAAAAAGTACACATAAAGAGGGGACCACGGGTTTCATCTCCAAAATATAATTCATTTTTTTGGTTCGGTTTTTGCCTTCTTCTGGCGAGACGCGTTCCTTTCAACCTATTTGGTTATATCAGAGCGCATTTACCCATAAAAAGGTCAACTGTTGACTGCTAACCCGATCAGCGTTGATAGATACTAAGTCCTGAAAAGGACCAACATTATCTATCTGCTAGCATAAAGCCCTAAAAAGTACTCGGCAGCTGCGCCAACGCCCGAGCTAGTCTGCAATTTTTGGTTATTATAATTCATTTTCTACATTGGTCAGCACTGCACCATCATCATTACCATTATCATGCTTTTCTTTCTTTTTGTTCTGCGTGTCCGTTACATGACTGCTGGTAAGAATATTTCATAAAACGTCTTATCTCTCTATTTTTCACATTATTAATATTACTGAGTTATGACACTTGACATTGCCTCATGTTGTGCTGAATTGTGATGGCTTGCAAACCTGGCCAGATAAAGGCAGATCAGCAATTATTGAAAAACCTTATGTGCTAGAAAAGTGCTTTCTAGATTAGTTCCCGATGGTCTCTAGTACAAACACCCGCGTATAATTCCTAGGGGTATCTCCGGAGACAAAGACATAATAAAACTATTACTCCTCTAGGATGTCGTAAGAGGCTGCTAAAAGAGGTTGCAAATGGGGCTGGTAACCATGTCATGTAAAACTAATTGCTATAGAAACCACACATAAAGAGCACATACATGCTTTGACGGAGGCTTCCTGCAAATGGACCAGCTCACTTAGTGACTCCATGCTCCACAAGGAGCGAAAAGAGAGATGTGGATGAATACTGGAAACAAAATTTTCACGTTTTGCACTAATTACTAAACAAAAATAAATAAAAAAAAAACATCCACCTGTAGCACTAAACACACACATCACATATACACTTAAGTAAGACCACATGAAGACAAGGATAAAGATCATTGGAAATTAGAAGAACACCGGGAAAACTAGGATGAAGATCACTGGAAATTAGTTCACTATTAAGGCGAAGATGAATTTAACGAGGCCCTTTGAAGAGAATAAACCATAAATACAGTACATATAAAATGTGCAGAAACTCTGTCAGATCTTCATAAGACGCTAACAGACTAAAAGTACAGAGATGTCACGTTCATGCCATCTTCAGCATTGCTGTTTAACCAGCTATTTTTCTTTCTGACTTACTTAGTCGTTTTTCTTCTACCTTGGAGTCTAGTGGTTCACCAGAAAATGCATCATGCTATCCTATCAGCTGACTTACTTAGTCGTTTTTCTTCTACCTTGGAGTCTAGTGGTTCACCAGAAAAAGCATCATGCCATCCTATCGGCTGACGTACTTTTGGACCGGTTCCGGTCTAGTCCTCGGTCCTTCAGAGATTGGCCTATGCTATTTTTCTTTATGTTTACAGTAAGGTCTCGGGTTAAAGCGGTCTCGACTTACGGAAACCCGTTGTCGTGAAACGAGTGTGTGTAAACCCACTTCTTAGTTAAATCCCTTTGTCAAGATACAATATCGCCCCAGCCAATCAACGAGCAACGTTCACCAGTCTCTGAGACAGAATAAAATTAGCCATAAGCCCTGTTTTTCGGAACTCGGTTGGGGCCATCTTGTCACCCAATATGGCGGAAAAAACAGAATAAAATTAGGCATAAGCCCTGTTTTTTCGGAACTCGTCTCGGTCAAGGATGGTACGACGGATGGTACGGCGGATGGTACAAAACTGCAGATAACCAATCTTAGAGGTTGCCATTCTAATTGAGTAACAGCACAGCTGATAAAATTATGTTCCTATAATTGGAAAACTTTTTATATATATATATATATATATATATATATATATATATATATATATATATATATATATATATATATATATATATATATATATATATATATATATATATATATATATATATATATACATATATATATATATATATATATATATACATATATATATGTAAATCATTTGTAAACTTACAAATCCATTACATTCCATCTTCCAACATCCATCCTTCAGCACAAGAGTAGATAGTGTATATACTAAATAAATAATAAGGAAATTGTATTTGAACGACTTGTCAATTTTTATAATTGTTAAGTAAAATCTGTTTCCTTGTTTTTTAATATCACAGTTAGTTACACAGCGGGGTGGCAATTGTATGACTGTCTCCACTCTACCAATTTTTCGAGATCAGATCATTCACAGCCGTAACTAATTTGTGATACCAGTAGTTCTCTCAGACACTGGGACTTCACCACTTTCTGCAGAAATTCTACTTCTGTAATTGTCAGTACTATACTGATCCTAGAGCCAATAAAAACCTCACGCTACACCCGTCTATATGAACGATCTCAAGAGACCCATTAATTTTTAATTTCAATTAAATGTGAATTAATTTCAACTACTGTAATGATGTCCGTTCGTTACTTACGAACGAGGCAAACTAGTTGTGACGTGAAAAGCAGAAGTACTCAAGGCGTCCTGACACTAAGAGTAAGAACGTGTCATTATTTTTAGCCAACTCGCGCTCTCGTTCATTGTTGTGTCGCGTGTATAGAGATACACTATCATTTTTATTGAGCTTTGGGTATTTTTCGGTAAACGAAATGTTATGAAGCATTATTTTTGCCAATGTTTTTAGACGGGCACTAAAGCATACTTACTGGACGTCAAATTCTGACTTACGTGCATAATCGGACTACGAAAGACCTTACGAAAGAAACTCGTTCGTAAGGCATTACCTTTCTGTATTTGATGGGAATAAAACTGCTATTGGGGTTCTGTGGGTTAATTAATCATATAATTTTCCTTCATCCAAGTATCAATTTCCTCTATACATTACTATTACGAATCGCTAAATTACCTTGGGGGCGAATCTCGCGTCTTAATACTAGAATGTTATCATAGTTTACACCATATTGGAAATTAGACGAGTAAAAGTGTGTACGAAAATAACAGTTTAATAATTCGTTTTGCTACCGAGTACCAAAAAAAAATAAAATATTTAATTATGAAGAAATGATAACAACACAAATGGATATAACATGTTAACGACACGCGAAATAAAAATGTTTTTGAAATACCGAGCTGATTTTGTACATCCTGACGTCGTTACTCTTTTTTTTTTTTCGCTGTTATTTGCAGGACTTGATTGTCTGAATAACTTAGCACTTTCGCAATAACAGCCCACAGCCAAATCAAAATAGACACGTTTAGCCAGTTCTAATAATATACACGACGCGCTTGTTAATTAAAAAAAAAAAACAAAAAAAAAAAAAACACACAACTGAAATCTGGAGTGCATGGGGAGACAACAAGAGAAAAGGGACACTACAATTATGTAATAAAGCAATTGGAGAGTCGTGCGTCTTCTAGCAACGCGCAAAAGAATTGCACATTGTTTGTAAATGGAGCGAGAATGAGCTATCCAATAATTTTAGATAGCTGCTATAATTAAATATCATTAGAAATTTCTCTCAGCCCTAGTTTGAGTACAGTGTTTCTCAAACTTTCCACAAAGCTGAGACCCATCTTTAGAATAAACGTCAAGTTCCTCTCATTGAAGACTCTGCCATACGGTAGTAAAGTGTTAGAGACTTCACTATAATACGTCTCAGCTTTATGAGGCGCGGTGACATGTTCCCTTCCTGGTTGCCATTGCCTTTCCTAGCTCAAGATCAGATTCAGGAATCAATTTACAGCTGGGTAGACTGGAACATTGCCCAATGGGCTGATCACCCGTTGGCTTGTCACACCGATTACGGAAACAACGGCAGATGGATCTATTTGTTGTTGCCCTAAAGACGCCGCTAGGCGTGATGGGAAACTACAACAGAGAAAATCAATCTGCTGTTGCCCTTAAGACGCCACAAGGCGTGATGGCCTCTGACTGCTTGGTCGGTCTTTGGCTAAGGACGGAAGAAGAAGAAGAAGACTGGAACATTACGCTACTTGATTTTGAACCCACTTACTTTGCCACGAGAAGCGCTGTTACCACTATACCCCTCGACGTCTCAACACTATCCACCAATAAGATACCATCACCATGTACTGATGAATTAATATCGTCTTTTTATAACAGTCCTGTGTGCCCTGTCTGACAGTGGTGGAACACCATGCTTGCCTTACTGTCACAAACAGGTCATGGTTGAGAGGCAAGATGGCACTACAGGTTTCTTAGGTTGGGTTAGGCTGGATAACCCTAGCCCTGGAAAAAAAATTACAAAAACTGCAAAGAACAAACAATTTAACCCGACATGTGGAAGACTATAATCCTCACGGGAAGAGAAGAACTATGGGGGATGAAGCCAGAGAAACAATGATCTCTTGGACAGAGCGAAAGAAAATGATTTAAATTAGAAATCTGTGGCGAGCAAGAGTTGCTGTCTGTAATATAATACATTAAAATACGAAACTACACATGTACGAGCATTAGGAAATAAAGTTGAATGGTGGCAAACTGATCAAGCGTTACTGTGTGCATTGTGAAACTTATGTGTGCGTGTGAAGAGGACGTAGTAAAGCTTATATACATACATAATAAAATTAAAAGATGGACAAGATGTCGCCAACAGGAATAAGGATCATCGGTGTCTACAGGAATGTGGACCATCATTGTTTACAAGAACGTAGACCATCATTGTCTACAAGAACGTGGACCATCATTGTCTACAGGAATGGGGACCATCATTGTCTACAGGAATGTGAATCATCATTGTCTGCAAGAACGTGGACCATCGTTGTCTACAAGAACGTGGACCATCATTGTCTACAGGAATGTGGACCATCATTGTCTACAAGAACGTGGACCATCGTTGTCTACAAGAACGTGGACCATCATTGTCTACAGGAATGTGGACCATCATTGTCTACAAGAACGTGGACCATCGTTGTCTACAAGAACGTGGACCATCATTGTCTACAGGAATGGGGACCATCATTGTCTACAAGAACGTGGACCATCGTTGTCTACAAGAACGTGGACAATCGTTGTCTACAAGAACGTGGTGTTCATTGTCTACAGGAATGTGGAACATCATTGTTTACAAGGACGTGGATCATCGTTGTCTACAAGAACGTGGACCATCATTGTCTAAAAGAACGTGGACCATCGTTGTCTACAAGAATGTGAACCATCATTGTCTACAGGAATGTGGACCATCATTGTCTACAAAAACGTGGGCCATCGTTGTCTACAAGAACGTGGACCATCATTGTCTACAAGAACGTGGACAATCATTGTCTACACTCTACAGGAATGTGGACCATCATTGTCTACAGGTATGTGGACCATCATTGTCTACAAGAACGTGGACAATCATTGTCTACAGGAATGTGGACCATCATTGTCTACAAGAACTTGAACAATCGTTGTCTACAAGAACGTGGATCATCGTTGTCTACAAGAACGTGGACCATCATTGTCTACAAGAACGTGGACCACCATTGTCTACAGGAATGTGGACCATCATTGTCTACAAGAACGTGGGCCATCGTTGTCTATAAGAACGTGAACCATCATTGTCTACAGGTATGTGGACCATCATTGTCTATAAGAACGTGGACCATCATTGTCTACAGGAATGTGGACCATCATTGTCTACAAGAACGTGGACTATCAGTGTCTACAAGAACGTGGACCATCATTGTCTACAGGAATGTGGACCATCATTGTCTACAAGAACGTGGACCATCGTTGTCTACAAGAACGTGGACTATCGTTGTCTACAAGAACATGGAACATCTTTGTCTACAAGAACGTGGACCATCATTGTCTACAGGAACGTGGATCATCGTTGTCTACAGGAATGTCGACCATCATTGTCTACAAGAACGTGGACCATCATTGTCTACAAGAACGTGGATCATCGTTGTCTACAAGAACGTGGATCATCATTGTCTACAAGAACGTGGACCATCATTGTCTACAAGAACGTGGACCATCATTGTCTACAAGAACGTGGACCATCGTTGTCTACAAGAACGTGGGCCATCGTTGTCTACAAGAACGTAGACCATCATTGTCTACAAGAATGTGGACCATCATTGTCTACAAGAACGTGGATCATCGTTGTCTACAGGTATGTGGACCATCATTGTCTACAAGAACGTGAACCCTCATTGTCTACAAGAACGTGGAACATCATTGTCTACAAGAACGTGGATCATCGTTGTCTACAGGTATGTGGACCATCATTGTCTACAAGAACGTGGACCATCATTGTCTACAAGAACGTAGACCATCATTGTCTACAAGAACGTGGATCATCGTTGTCTACAGGTATGTGGACGCACATTGTCTACAAGAACGTGGACCATCATTGTCTACAAGAACGTGGATCATCGTTGTCTACAGGTATGTGGACCATCATTGTCTACAAGAACGTGGACCATCATTGTCTACAAGAACGTGGATCATCGTTATCTACAGGAATGTGGATCATCATTGTCTACAAGAACGTGGACCATCGTTGTCTACAAGGAAGTGGACCATCATTGTCTACAAGAATGTGGACCATCGTTGTCTACAAGAACGTGGATCATCGTTGTCTACAGGTATGTGGACCATCATTGTCTACAGTTATGTGGACGATCATTGTCTACAGGTATGTGGACCATCATTATCAACAGGTATGTGGACCATCATTGTCTACAGGAATGTGGACCATCATTGTCTACAAGAACGTGGACCATCGTTGTCTACAGGTATGTGAACCATCATTGTCTACAGGAATGGGGACCATCATTGTCTACAAGAACGTGTATCATCATTTTCTAAAGGAACTTGGATCATCATTGTCTACAGGAATGTGGATCATCATTGTCTACAGGAATGTGGATCATCATTGTCTACAGGAATGGGGATCATCATTGACTACAAGAACGGGGATCATCATTGTCTAAAGGAATGTGGATCATCATTGTCTACAGGAATGTGGATCATCAGTGTCTAAAGGAATGTGGATCATCATTGTCTACAAGAACGTGGACCATCATTGTCTACAGGAATGTAGATCGTCATCATTTTCCTCTGCGCTCCGTACTACAGAATATGTTCCCATTGCAGGAAGCCTGCATCAAACATTGAAATGCCCTTGTAGCGGTGTTTTGTATGACGATTCATTTTGCACGATGTAGATGCCTGCCCAATGCACAACCTCATATTAGTCGCTTGTACGACTTGCCTGAAAAAGCAGTAGCCTATTCTTTCTTTGTCTATTCAGAGGCCCGTAGAAACTACACTCGAACGTTCAATGGACAGAAAATGCTGGAGTTGCACCACAAGCAACATTCAACTTAGGAGATGGCTCAAACAGATCTGACCATCAATCAATCAATGCTATTTAGATTCGAAAGGAGCGCTAGTCTACAACAAACACATGCCAATTATCATGTCGCGTGCTATCAGTTCTGCTACAATATAGGGTCACTGGCCCTATGTCCAGATATGATATGGTAACATTTTAAAAAATATAGTCGAAAACCGTAGTCGAACCATTTTAGTCACAGTCTCTGAGTTCAGAAACCACGGTTTTAGAAACGCTGATTAAATGCACGAACAGTGTTCATTCCAGTTCCTGTAATTGACCTTATTCGTGTCCCATCAGTCATAGTAAACATTCCTAGTTCGTAAAGTTTACTAAAGCTGTATAATACTGATTATATATATATATATATATATATATATATATATATATATATATATATATATATATATATATATATATATATATATATATATATATATATATATATATATATATATATATATATATATATATATATATAATCAACTTTAGTTATTAAATTAAGTCGGTTAATTATCCGCACGACTGTTTTAGCTTTTTTCTTTTTCCGGCTGACATGAAGTCTGCAACATTTCAGTTCGCCAGATATATTTATTAATAAATTGCTTTAGTACATTAATCTTCACTGGAGTACGGTAGATTGCACAAGCTCTTTAGATCGCATAATTTTTCATTCTAAAAATAGGTACTTGAGTATTCGTTAAGTCGATAGATGTGTTTGTGTAAAAAAGGTTCGTGGTAATGATGAAACAATATGTGCAGGACAAGGCGGAGGGGTAGAGGTGTATATGCATGTGTGGGTGTTTTTTTTTTTTTTTTGGCAGTGGTTTTGCACTTTTTTCCAGGTTTATGCTGTTTACATCACGTTTCGCCATTATAATATTTTGGTGTCTTTTGTACGTATATAATCTCGGAAGGACCGAGGACTAGTATGGAACCAGGCCAGGATTAAGACAGCCGATAGGGTAGTATGGCGTTCACTCTTGAAAACCTCTACACCTCACGGTAGTAGAGGAACAACTAAGCAAGTAAGTAAGTTGTACGTACATATATAAGACACGGCCACTACCAGTAACACTCCTGGAAAATTTCTATGAAGATACTTACTTACTTAGTCGTTCCTCTTCTACCGTGAGGTGTAGAGGTTTGGAAGAGAGAGCGCCAGACTATCCTATCGGCTGTCTTCTTCATGGCCTGGTTCCATTCTAGTCCTCGGTCCTTCAAAGATTGTCTAATATTGTCCTCCCAGCGGACTCTGGGTCGTCCTGGAGGTCTGGATCCCTGGCTCTTTGTTTCCCATGCTTGTCGTGGTAGCCGATCTTCTCCCATTCTGCAGACATGGCCAAACCATCTTAGTTGGGACTGTTCTATTTGGGTTTGCAGCGGGTGGGATTTTAGGCCTTGACGTATCGTCTGGTTGCGGACCATGTCTCTTCTTGTTACTTCAACCACCTTCCTCAGATACCTCATTTCTGAGGTTTGAATCTGGCTTTTGTGGGTTGTAGTCATTGCCCATGACTCGCATCCATATGTCAAGACTGGGACATAGGTGGAGCGGTATACAGCCATCTTCGTTTTCTTACCAACCTCTTTCTTGCTGAGGAATCCTCGATTTATGGCCTGATAAAGTCTCCCAGCCGCTGCTTTTCGAGTGGCCAACTCTTCTTTGATGCCCCCCTTTCGGTCTATAATAGCTCCGAGATATTTAAAGTGGTCGACCTGCTCCAGGACCTGTTCTCCCAACTTAATCTGATGTTTTCTTTCTTCTCGTGATATCACCATGGATTTTGTTTTAGAGCTGCTTATGACCATCCCTCTCTTCTCCAGCTCTTCCTTCCAGACTTGCAGGTTGGATTGGAGATGTGTCTCTGATTTAGCAATCAGGACAACATCATCAGCAAATGCTAGCTCTGAAATACAGACCTGTCTCATCTTCCAGTACCCCACTGAATACTTTCTTGTTCTCTCCTTACATGCCTTGATGACATCGTCCATGAGGAGTATGAAAAGATAAGGTGACAGGATATCGCCTTGTCTTACACCAGTGGTGGTCCTGAACTCTTCTGACTTATAGTTTGCTGTCCTCACATAATTTCTGCAAGACTTGTAGAAGCTCTGTATAGCATGAATCAGAGGTGCTGGAATGTTCTTCCTTGCCAAACAGTCCCAAAGTTTGCTCCAGGGGACCCTGTCAAACGCCTTTTCCAGATCTATGAAACAAAGATGGATCTCACTCTTGTACTCAAGGGCCTTTTCACTCAGCTGCCTGAGTGTGAAGATTAGGTCTTGAGTACTTCGGTTTGCTCGGAATCCGCACTGGGCTTCATCCAATTGTGGCTCAGCTAGGCATCGGAGTCTCTGCTCTAGGATTCTAGAGTAGATTTTACCAGGGACACTGAGAAGGGATATGCCTCTGTGGTTTCCACATTGTCGATTGTCACCCTTTTTGAAAATCGGTGTTATAATGGCAATCTCCCAATCCTTTGGTATGGCCTTGTTGCACCATGCTGCCTGTAGGACCCTTAGGAGTAATAGGTCGCCTGATGCTCCCATGTACTTAACCATTTCTGGTGTTATACCATCATGCCCTGCTGCTTTGCCCATCTTGATTTTCTCCAGTGCTGCCTTCAGTTCTTCCATCTTTATGTCATCTTCATCACCATTTGTATCCTCTTCTGTGCTAGTGGTTATCATTTCTGATGCTCTACCTTGCTCACCATCAAGGAGTTCTGAGAAATATTCTTTCCATCTTTCCATTACTTCCTTCGGGGCAGTAAGCAATTTGCCTTGCTTGTCCTTTATAAATTTAAGAGGGCATTGTTTTTCCTTCCTCATGTTCTTTAGGGTCTTATAGAACAATTTCTGGTTTTCTTGCGCATCCTTTTCTAGCTTTTCTCCAAATTCTTCCCAGGACTTCTGTTTTGCTGCTAGCACCTTGTTCTTTGCTTCTGTTCTGAGTATCACATATTCTCTATATTTCTCTATTTGTCCTGCTGTGTTTTTAGCTCCTAAATATTGTTTCCATGCCATTTTCTTTTCTCTTATTTTCTCTTTGACTTCCTCTGTCCACCAAGGTGTCCTCTTTCTCTTGTTCCCAAGTCGGACTTCACCACATGCTTCTACAGCAGCTGTCTTTATGATGTCCTTGAATTTAAGCCACAGGGTTTCCAAGTCATCAGGTTGTTCTTCTGTGTTTCTCGCCGCTGTAGCAATAAGCCCCTGATATCTGATCTTATTTCTGGCTCTTTCAGCTTGTAGGTCTTAATGCTCATTTCTTCCGTTCGTTTACTTGGTTTCTTGCATGGTGCTGGACAGTTCCTAGGCTGAGCAACTCTTTCAGTTGTTCTTTTGATTGTAAGCAGGTAGTGATCACTTCCAATCTCTGGCCCCCTCCAGACTCTAGCATCCCGGACATATTTGAATGAGCTCCTCCTAACAATGGCATAGTCGATCACTGACTTCTCATTCTTTGTTGGTTCACACCTAGTGTATGCATGTATACGCTTATGGGGGAACTTTGTGTTGGTAATGATCAGATTCTGCTCACTGCAGAATCTAAGGAGTCGCTTTCCATTGTCATTGAGAGTATCTTCTCCATATCTTCCGATAACTCCACCCCATCTAACATGGTCATTTCCAACTCTGGCTTTGAAATCTCCGAGCATGATAATTTCATCTAGGCAGTCATCCACTGTCCTTTGAAGCAGCTCGAAGAATTCTTCCTTGACCTCTGCTCTCCCATCCTCATTTGGCCCATACACTATGACCAGGTTGACTATGGTTTCTCCTTCTTTTAGTTTTACAACCATAATGCGCTCCGAGACAAAGTTCCATCCCTTGATACTATCTTTCTGGTTTTTGGCCACAATGCAACCCACACCCCCTTTAGCTCTTTCAGATGTGGGTACACCACTGTATAGCAGAGTGTTGCCATCGAGATCCATGACTCCTTGTCCCTTTTTCTTTGTTTCGGTAATAGCCAGGATTTCTAGTTTTGCTTTCCTCATCTCTTCCATCAGCTCCTCTTCTTTCCCATTTATACTTCTTGTGTTCCATAAGTCGTAGTCCGTAGTCCGTTCCAGTTCGTCGCCTTTAGAATCAGTCCGGTTTTCTCTCTTATGTTGCTTGTAATCATAGTTTAAGACAAACAGGTGATTGGCCTGTTGTGCCTTTGCATGGTGGAGGGGCTGCCTCCTTACGGCCTCCATGCAGGCCGCCCTCCTCCTTTTTCATCCATGCTTGGGACCGGCATAGGCGGAGTTCTATGAAGATACAAAAAGCCAAATGCTCCACAGGCGGCGGAAAAAGAAATGAATGAATAATGGCAGAATTTCCTAAATAGTATTTGTCTGAAAGCATTTGACAAGTTCTTTTTAATTGTCTCAGATTTATCACTTACTCTTCTACTTCTTCACACAAGGACTTTGATATTTGAACATGCATCCTAATGTAAGCGACGTACTTTCAGTCTGTGACGATATTTGTGTACGTCCTTCTATATTCTTCGTTCTGTCCTGCATTACCGATTTATTTTTTTATTATTTTTTTCACACTCATCGTCCTATTATTTGGCATATTTTATGCACCTAAATTTTTGTCTAGTCACTCCCAGACTTGTTTACGTTTCGTCATGTGAATCGTAGTATTACAAGGCTAATTAGACAGGTCAGCGGATAATACTTCTTTTACTTAAGTCGTCCAGCCACCTTTGATAGAGACGGTCATTGTTGACACAAGGTGTCGTACGATCGACGGAGAGAAAGCCAGATTATCAGTCTAGGAAAGCCGTCTGGGAGATGTACGTAAACACAGGTGATAATATGCAATCGCTTCCGATGGTCCATCTCTGTATCAATAAAACAGAGATTATTGATACAGTCTGGAAAGATTATGTTGGGAAAGGTATTAGCCAGGAAATAAGTTCACCGATGTGTGTGTGTGAGTTTGCACAAATGTAATCGGAAGTATTACTGCCATATTTGAAAGAGGTCACGAGTTTAAATTTTAAAATTGATATTTTAAAACATGCAGGGGATAGTAATGATTTAACACCCCGACCCACATAAATCTAAAGAGACAGGGTTGGTCTAAATCGAGAGCCTGAAATAAACTTTAGCTCTCATTGGAAAGCTGCCCGAAAATAACATCTGGGACGTGGACTGAGAAAGGAAAATGTAATCTAGCGAAGTCGTAGACACAAATCAGACTGCATTTTCACAAACGTCAAGTAACAACTCTCAGTAGCCAGAGAGAAGGATTGGATAAAGAATTCCAAACTTAAAAATGGCAGATCTAAGTATTTGGGCGTCTTTATAACTTAAAAGAGAACCCGCGATTTTAAATACAAAGACTGTGTCACGAGAGGGTAGTTGTTATTGAAATAAATAAGCTATCCTGGACACAAAGTTGTATCAGGTGATACCAGAATAGGGCCAGATAAGAGACTGTTCTTATAAGAAATACCCCCTTCTCTGAAAAGAGTAAGGGTGTATGGACATCAAAGGTAGGATCAAGCTGTATAAGTTCCTAGAGAAGATGGTAATGATTGACTCTAAGTTCCTACTCGCTCCTCTCAAGATCCTCCTCTGTTAATATTAATAGCTGTGCTAGGGGTATTAACTAAACTATCTACCAACAAGAACTGTAACTTAACTTAAATAATTTAAGTAAGTCTGCTGGTAAATATTTACAATTTACTTTTACAGGTTTTCTTTTCTGTTTGAAAAGCTTTCAAGGAAATCACATTTTAATTACACCATTTAAATAAATAAAACATTTGAAAATAGTTCAAATTATCAAAAGTCACTAAAGTTGTAGAAAGTTCTTCTCTCTTGGTTGAACTCACTGTTTGTGGAATATCTATATCTTTATAACACTTTTATTTCACTGTTATTTGATTTTAGGCTATCACTGGCTATAACTATGCCCAACAAAAAGTCATCATTTGATGTGTCTTTCTTAGAATCGCGTTTTAATATAGTTGTGTCACCGGTATGCTCTGAACAGTAGCCTTGTTTGGCCACTTATCTGTTGTATTGAAGTCTGTCACACTCCTGCCATGGAAAGAAAAGTCATATGATGTTCCTCCAGGCTGGGGATACTGGGTAACTCTCCCTATAGACAACAAGGTCGCTCGCACCACTAGTTCCTGCAGTAGTGACTGACTCTTTAAAGTGTACTCTTGGTTGACAGGATATAACGTGAAACATATTTGATTAACCACTATATTGTCTATCACTATCCCACTATCAAAGATGTAGGGGATGAGAGACAGTTTCAGACAGTGTGGAAGCAAGCGCAAAGGGCAAAATGTATCAGTAATAACCCAATCCAGTTCACTGTGAATATAATTTTCTCCAAATCCTTAGCTAGAGCCATTTGTCCATGATCCGCCTCCATACAATTATTAGTCTTGTATAAAATACTAAGTAATAACTTAAACAATACAATAATACAATTCCTTTCATCCTTTCCTTGGTTCCTGGTGTGTGTCCCATTCAATCAAGAAATAATTCTTTAAATGCTTTTCTAAAACCATGGACACCCTTTCTGCTTCCATTCTTAATTTATTTAAATATACACAGCCTCCAGAAATTACACAGTAATTTGAAACACATCTGCACACTTCCTAACGCACAAGTGAATTAATTAACTAGAATTGTGTGTATATATATATATATATATATATATATATATATATATATATATATATATATATATATATATATATATATATATATATATTCTTTCTTACCCTCAAGTACATACAGTCGAGCTGTTAATGGTCACGCAGTCTGCTCTCAGATGCAAAAGGCAAAGAAGTCTCTCTCTGACAGAACTCGCGCTCTCGCTGTATTTGAATTTTTTATTATGGCCTATTTCCATTTAGGGCACGTCCTATATATATAGGCCAAGGCCGAACGACAGAGGGAGCTTACTGCTAATGTGTGTTTTGAGTTCCGAAATGCAGGCATACATTTGTCCAGCTGTTCAATTATGAAAAACTATGAATTCAAATATCTTCGTTATTCCTGGACCGATTTCCTTCATCTTAGGCTTAAATTAAGCCCTGGATTATTCTTTCTTTATCGGGATAATGGTCTTTTACTTTCCTAAGTCCATTTTATTCTATGCGTAGCCTAAACAGCAAAATTATGGACTAACCTGATGTGTCGATGCATTCCATTCGATATTTCTCCCTTCCTACATTACTTCCTGTGGAAATCTTTGCACACACTATTAACTGAACATTCCTATTTGTGAATTCTTGACCTCTGCCATGCTGTACTTCGCTCCTAAGTCTGTAGCTTACCTCCAATTGAAATAAGATTACACATATCTGAGCTCGCCATTGTTATGCTAGTACGTTTGTAAACACTATACTTGAAGACGCGATTCTATTGGTTCGTCAAGGATATACTGTCATAAAGTATGGCGCACTGTTTTGGTCAGAATGCCGTTTTGTGAATTCGACTTCACGACAGACTGGAAACTTAAGGAATCAGAAAACACAAGTCATAAGAGGGATTCTGACATTACCCCAGAGCGAGTGTTCGAAGCATCAAATCAACGTTGCTATGTCCATTCTACTGTGCCAGGAGATTGTATATCCCATTTGCAGGGAGTGTAAACATATATATATTTTTTTAAATATGAATTTGTCTGTACTTGCTAAGTGGTTATACCAGTCATAGGAGGCTTTAAACCTTAACATATGAAAATAGTATGGTAATAAACGTATCGGGCGTCAACACATGCCTTGTTTCGTGAAAGCAAGACGGAACGCCACACACTAGGGTGTGACAGGCTTGTATTTATTTATTTTGCTTTGAAGGTTAACGCAAGGCAGTAAATATTAGCCAAAGCAGATCCGGTTCGTTAAGGGAAAGTGTTGTAAGGAGAAACTGAAACATGGCGATATCGGAATAGTATCTGCTGGAAAGTAAATTTAAAGCTACAAGGGCATGCAGTGTATATTACTTTCAAAAGTGCTTTAAGGTAGCTGTGTCCCAGAATTTAATCAAATTTCATGAAATACTGCATTTTTGTTTTTTAATGTTTTTATGAAGCCAAACCATTTCTCTCCACAATACATAGGTTTATATTGTCCAGTGATGCATAGTTTTTTACTTTTTAAAGGATAAGTGACCAGGGGGTGATCTTAATTTTCCTTGACAACGCATTGTTTACCTCTGGTTACTAACCACTTTTTAAAAACATTATGATGCGCACACTAAAAAGGTGAAATGATAATAATTCCATAACTCTTCTGTACCAGAAAATACCAGAGAACCATTTATGAGAAGGGAAATTACTCTCCTTAAAGTCAGTTCTTTATGATCTAATGTGAAAAACGTGGGCTGAAAATTTTTCTGCTTTTTCTTCTTTTTCTCACTTTCCCTATTTAGCATGACAGGTACATTTTGAGACGCGATATCTCAAGAACGAATTGTTGGAATGCTCTGAAACTTTGCAGAGTGTTTTTTAATATCTTAAACCTTGTCCTGAACCAAACTTTGATTTTCTTTCTCAATTTGTTTTATTTGTAGAGATATTTTGCATACTAATGAGGTTCGATAAATTTCCAATTCTATTTTTTTTACAAATGGTCACACATAGGACATGCTATATCCCAAATATTTTTGGTTTAGGACATAATGCACTCACTTGTGGACTTGTATGCAGAATTTCAACTCTATATGTTGAGAAATAATTATGTTATGTGGGTTTAAAATAACCCTGCATTTTTTATACTGCGGCGGCCATTTTGAATAGCTAATTAGCATAATTATGCAATCACTCATATGGTTTGATTTCTCTCTTACCAAGGAACATTTTGACATATATATGCAAAATGTAAAGTTATAAATAAGAAAAATTCATGTTTCTACAACACGGCTACCTTAATTCTTGAAAGGATATATGTATTAATGGAAATCTAGAGGGAAGATGCAAAGACGTAAGTGGTATTAGAGAAAGTTAAAGTTTTACTTAGTCTTCATATCTAGGACTATCAAGACGATAGACTTTAAAAAATCCTAGTAAATACATGCCCTAACTGATTTCGATTAAAAATATATAAAATGGAAGCTCCTAATCAGGAAAATAAAAGTAGGTAGATAAGAACGGGATGGATTGACGTGTTTAGTGGTACGGAGGACAAGTTGTAGGATATTTGCACATATGCACTCAGAACGATGGATACTTGAGGACAAAATCGTACCAAATCGAGTAAGCTCTCCGATACGCCCGCGCTTGCTCTATATAAAGAAGCAGCGCTAGGTTTAAATCACACACTAACACGAAGACAAGCCAGAGCGATAGACAAAAGAAGACAGCTGCCAAGGCTGATACTTTCATTGATGTATGCCGTGCAGACTGCTTCACTAAACCAAGTCTAAATCTGTGCTTATATCGATACTAGAGGGTATGTAGGTTTACTACAGATATTTGTGTAAATAATATCAATTTTATTTCAGGTTTTGTTTAGAAATTTGAGTCTAACATACCTAACATTGATATATAGGGGTAAAGCTTGATGAAGATTGAAACCAGCCATATAACCTAACCAGTCCTTGTCAGTACTATATAACCATGCTAGTACTTGTCTGGGATATTATAACCTACCAGCAAGTGCATCACTGACTAGGCATGTATAGGTGGAAGGCAAAGGTCGCATCATACCCATTTAATCATAATATTTGATTTATTTATGTATTATTTGAAAATTTTTCCACAAGTAGACACTTGTCTTATCATACTATATCTGACTACACTGAACCATGTATCATTCATCCAATAGACATACACTGAGACATCCTCGCCTCATGTACAATAGGAAATATGTGTGCTCCTTACCCCAGAATAGCCACATATTACTCCTTGTCATAGGTTCATATTTGAGTCTTTGAGCTGAAGCCAGAAGCTATTCAATCCCGCTGCCTATACCCCAAAGGAGCGCAGTGGTTGAAGCTTTAACAGACCTTAGTCCCCCTCGGTTATTGGGCGGGCTAACGGACAAGACTGTCAGCTACCAGGGAGTGTGTCACAACCTAAAAGGACATTGTGGTTTTCCAAAAGATGAGTAATATAGAACTCATTCCAGTGACTTATGTGAGCAGTCAAACGAGTCTATGATGAGAAAATTTCAGTATATGACAGGATAGTTAAAGACTAGTGCCAGAAACTTTGTGGAATAACGCTGATTTCATTAATTCAATTTGGAAAAGCCAATAGTATTTTATTAAGTTTAATATAAATATGTACAATCACTTGATGTAAATATACTTTTCTATTGATCACCATATTCCAACACTCACAATTCATTACAAAATTAGACAGTTGTAAATAAAAATGATATATAAATTGTATTCAACAGTTTTTTTCAGTCACTAAAGTTGAAGTGGAGTTTTGTTGAATTGTTATCACTTGTGGTCACACAACAGGGTGGCGCAGTAAGTTCTGACTGTTCTATTTCAGTTCCAGATACTTTCACAGCCGTGACTTTCGAGTGATACCAGTGTACATCTCTGTCACTGGGACCTCACACTTTCTGGAGAGAAACCTTATTCTATTTCTTCTCCAACACTATCATCATAGTTATAAAAACCCTTACGCTACAACGACCCTTTGCAGTGCTCAGCCAGTTAAGTTTTTTTGTAACAGGCGCAAGCAACGGACTCAGTCCCCAATTAAGTCTCAGTGAAGACAATTTAAAAAAAAATCCATATTTATTTAAAGTTGTTAAAGACTAGTTGATTAATAAATTTGTTATATGTTATTTTACAAATTCATAGTTCATTCAGTTCTTATAGATAAGAGCGCGCATGTATGATCTAAAATCTTTAATACATATACATATAGTTACAGCCATAGAGCCAAAAATAATTATAACAGGAATTTCGCTAGATTAAACCAGCTGGGGACTCGAACAAGCCATACCATTTCTTAAAACTTCACAAAAGGTGCCGGATCAGACATAAGTTACCAGAGCCGTTTGCGGTCTAAAATATCACATTTCAACTGGGGATCGAACCAAGGACCTCCGAGCTAGGAAGCCAGTGCACTAACCACTGCTCTACCGCGGCTCCTATCTTGCATTATAGACAACATTAAACGTCGTAAACATGAGGCACGTCAGAATGGACAGAAGTGGGAAATGTTTGAATAAAGGAGATAAACACAAAACAGAATATTACGTAGCGCACATTCATGTTAGGAGAACTTGCCAATTTTGCTAATAGAAGCCACATAAAAAATGGGGCGGGGGTAGTTTGGGGCTGTGAAGATATATTCTTTTTCACTAAAACGTGCGCGCACAAAAGAATAAAAACAAATACAGAAATACAGAACTAGTAATTCATATATATATATATATATATATATATATATATATATATATATATATATATATATATATATATATATATATATATATATATATATATATATATATATATATATATATATATATGCTAAATACACGGAAGTAAAAAATGAACACAATTTCCATGGATATAGAATTGTAAAAATGCATCATACACGCGTACAACATTAAAATACAGACAAAAGAGTACAAACAACCACACCGTGAAAGAAAATGATAAAAACACCAAACATAAAAACATACAATCTCATTTCGCCACTCGTAAAAACTATGCACACACACACAGTAATATAGACTCATGAATATAGATAACTAGGTAGAACGGAAAATAAAAAGAAATAAGAACATACACACAACACACGTACATACATACATTAAGAGATAACATATGAATATAAAACAACATACAGGCAAACGAAAACAAAAATTCATGCACGTAACTATGAATTTAGAAACACAAAGCCATAAACACGTATCTATGAAAGGTGATTTGCTGTATTGCAAGCAGGTGTGTACGTGTTTGTGAATGAGTGTGTGAATACACTGGCGGACGCAATCAGTCACGCGGTTTAAGAACATACGTTATTGTGTCGCATAGGAAAAGAAAAAAGTAAATATTACAATCTTACTTAACAGGAAGTTCCAGGCGTATGACACATCGCAACTCTTCTCTGCTTTTAATCTTTGCATTGCAAAAAGAAGGTTGTTGGGGAGGTGAGGGGAGGGGGGAGACATGAAGAGAAGGACAAAGAGGGGAGATAGTGGTTAAAAACGCCACCAAACATACATCAATTTTATGATTGCCTTGAGCAACAAATCCAGGTGTACACTCAACTTCTGGGGAACTCCCTGTATGTTTACATCTGCCATAATGAAGTCAGCTACGTAGTACTTAAATAGCGCTGGTTTCTCCTACGGAAATTCCCTTTCACAGTGAGTCACCGATATCTTTTTTTTAAATCAAGTTCATTTCTGTTCAAGTTCATGAGCACTGTGTGAGCGCGCGTGCGTGCGTGTGAGTGACTTTGCGTATGTGTATAAGTGTGTGTGAGTGTGTGTATATGTGTGCGAGAGTATACTTAGAAAGACACACATTCAGAGTTGAAACGGAATAAACTATATATAGTCCATATTTTCACTGTAACTACGAAGAACGGGAGAATAAAACGAAACAATGGAAATGATGATGAGTAAGTTTGTTCTGGAATCTACAGCGTAAGAGAGGATTGAGATAGACCGGGAGACACACGCAGACAGAAATCAACGGGTTAAAGAAGACAACGAAAGAGCTTTAGTGGACGGTACGGGACAGACGGCCTATGCTCCTTGTTGCGGTGAATGGTTATGAATGAGTGAATAAAAGCGGAACGTCACCATCACTATCACGTGCTATGTCCACTGGCGTTGGCGATCATAGAGCTCACTTTTAACATTCTCCGATGGCTTAAGGCAGGTGTACTTTGAATTTCTTCCCGTGTCACATGGGCATCATATAAAGCCGTTTCTCTTTCGTCCTTTTCTTCTGTTTGACTTAAACTTACCTGCTTATAACCAGATAGTCACATTTTTCTTCTTGTTTTTTTATGGTAAATGGTAGTCTCACTGTAGATCCTGTCGAAGGAAAGTGAAATGTTAGAGATTTGACTAAACTAGCTCTCGGCTTTATAAGGTGGGTTCCCTTCCTCGCTACCTTTTCCTCTTAAAATTCAAGATTATAGTCATCATCATCTTCTTTTGCACTCCGTAAGGGGCATGGAGAAATGCTCACAACAGCACCCCTTATTGGAAGACTACACGTAACACTAGCATGCTTCTTGCAGCAAGGATATCTGTTGCTATTAGTTTGACATGATGAAGTTGCCAGCCCAATGCAGAACCTCATATTAGTCGCATTGTACGACATGCCTGTGGGCGCAGTGGTCCTATTCTTTCTTTGTCTCTTCAGAGATGTCACATAACGGTTTTTGCATGTATTTTTGTGCTCTCTCACACCTTCAACCCCTCCGGCAGTACCATCTCTTTTTCTTCATTTTCCTTACCGATCAGCTTTTTGTATTTGGCATATTTTACGCTCTACATTTTTTCTGTGACCACTCCCAGACTGTTTACGTTACTCCAGGTGACTCGTGATAATACCACGTTTATTGAACCAGTCACCGAGCGATAATCTTATTATGAAAAGCCGGTTCGCCACCTTAAGATACAGACGGCAAACGTGAAGAGAGATAGCGACTTTGACGTAACTCATTTCCGGGGCCAGCGACAATCAGGCGATTTTTACCTGGGTTGCGGTTTGTATGTCTGAGGAAACCATATTGTTTGTCTGAGCGGCCGGCGATCCGTTTGTTTGACTGTCTGGAGAACGCAAGATAACAGACGATAATGAGAGAATCGTTTCACGGGACAATTCCTGTGTGTGATTATCGCAGGTAATCTGTCTGGCGAGTCAATATTTGAAGGTAGCATCTGGACATCAAATAGGTTCCCAGATTTGTTGTGAGTTAGCGGAAATATTACCGCATGATTTGAAAGAGGTCACGCGTTAGAATATTAAATGTAAAGTGTTAAACACGCGGGGGAGATTATTAATTTAAACACCCCTACCCACATAGTGCAAAAGAGCTTAGGATTGGATTGAAGTGAGAGCCGGAATAAACATTGATTTTCATTGGAAATTTCAGCGGAAGTAACATCTGTGTTTTGAACTGTCAATGAGAGATATAGTCTAGCGAAATCAGAGACACAGAACACAGACATCTTCGCAATTTCAAACGAGCAACTCCCAAAAGCCAGAGCAAGAAGGATCGGACCTAGAATTCCATACTTATAAGTGACAGATGAAGTAATTGGGCAACTCTGAAAACTTAAGAGTAAACCCGCATGTTGAAATACAAACTCTGAAAACTTAAGGGACCAGGACTTTAAATATTAGGACTGGATACCTAAGGAATTGGATCACCAGTCATAAGAGAAACTTTCCCAGACCTAGTGTTTCGCAGACTCACCCGTCATAAAAGAGATTCAAAATTTCTAGACCAAGTGATTCGAGAGCATATAACCTAAATTGCTCGTGTCCATTCTAAACTGTGCGAGGAGATTGTGTATAACCCAATTGGGGTAAGTGTAATATTTATATTACAAATGTGAATTTGACATGTTTTTCTTGCTAAGTGGTTGTATATGAGGCTGGCAACCTCAGCATACGAAAATAGTATTTTCATAAACCACTACAGCAGGCGCTGGTGATTTCTTCTGGCTAGTCGTGTGGAAAACCGACAGCAGAGATGACCCCAGACTCCGAATGGAGCAGTGATGACTGATGATTACATCACATGTGCCTAAAGTGTATAATATTTTGTGAGATATATGCACTTTGTTAATTGTAACTCAGGCAATTCATTATTTACGCCGTCCAGACACATTTTCCCAGTTTAATACCCGGAAGAATATTGGTGATTTTTAATCATATTCTCTGAGCTACACTGTGTACTCGGGAATTAAATTCTTCTGAGAGATTAACATTGGTGGGTGGACAGCGAGAATGCGCCTGTTAATTGGCAGCCCACAAATGTACTTAGCAGAGGCATTTGTTTTTCTATTTTGTCTAAAAAGTTCGTGGAACGAAGCTAGTCGTGAGTGAAACGCAGGGAATCAACACCAACCGCCTAAATTGGACAAGTTGTGTAGAGAAGAGCCCTCACCACCGAAGAACTGACGAAAAAACGGCTGCAGGACCCCCTTATATCAGTTAAGTGCTTATAAAAAGGCACCAGCAACCGGACATAATTTTCTGAACTATATCCTCACCCTAAATCTCCGTGAAGAGAAAATTTGATTCCAATATAAAATTCACCAGCATTTCCTTTATTTTAAACTGTTAATACTAATTGATTATTAAATTTGTTACCTGTTGTTTTAAAACTAAACAATAGTTGTTTATTCAGTTATTACATGTATGAAAGCAAACGTATGAGCCAGAATATTATATATATATATATATATATATATATATATATATATATATATATATATATATATATATATATATATATATATATATATATATATATATATATTTACCTCTAAACAGAGCTATGCCATTATAAAAGGAAATTCGCTGAATTAACTCAGTTGGGAACTTGAACGGGCTAAAAACAATTGCTTAAATACTTCACAAAAGGCGACGGACAGATATAAGTTAACAAATGTTCAGCGCTAAGCAGCATTGTTCCTGACTTTTGAATTATCTTGTGAAAACTCACTTAAGGTAGAAGCGTCATTACTCTTCTAACTACATCTCTGCCAAGAGTAATCTTTTGTGCGAAGGTAGACACCTTTGACGACTCATTTAGATACTCTTGAGTTTCGGCCACTGTTGGACCACTACTGCAAAGCAGGGGAGGCAATCCGTGACAAGAGACTCCCGGGTAAATACAGTCACGTACCCATTTAGATTTGGGTATATTTCAAACCTGGCAACTTTACCTCGAGCAGTAAATGCTCTAACCGTTCTACTTCTTTTCTCGTGATATGTCTAAATACAGGTTGTGTTGTCTGCACGTAATCTTGTTGATTAATTTACAGCACTCTTTTATTTCTCTGAGGGCTTCTTCGGTGCACTTAATTTTCATGACCGCCGACGTGGAAAAACAAACGGCCATTTTTATTACGTCAATTATAAAAAAAAATTGTAAAGGTAGTCCCAGAGCAGATACTGCCGTAGCGGTGTAAAGTGTTAGAGACTTCACTATATAATGTTCATTTTCGAAACGTGAGGTGATCAGTTCCCTTCCTCGCTGCCTTTGTCTCTCCTAGCGCACGAGCTGGGTAGACTGGAGCGTTACACCACAATATTTCACACCTGTGTAACTTTACCGCTCGAGGCTACCGATCTAACCACTCTACCAATCGGACGCTCATGTCAATTACGAAAGTATTGAAAATAAACGCAAACAGACTGCTCATTTAATTATATAAATGTAACAGTATTATCATACTTTCATTCAGAATAAACATTTATTCTGTTACGCCTGGATTTTAACAAATATTATGTTTGAATACAAAACCTACTCAATTTCTTGTAAAGGAAATGTGGGTAGAACAACAACACAACTCTGTGTTATATTTCTCAGAAGATTTGTGATTCTTGGCAGCTTGCGATTAGATTTTAGATATAATTTCAAACAGGTGTAAGTTGATGTTTCCTACAACTGCATTTTTGAGCGTCTCCGAAGCCCCAAATAAGCGTTCCGTGTAATTCCCGGGTTTTGTTTTTTGTGTTTTGTTGAGATGGCGAAGACAGAATAATACTACTGCTACTTTAAGGGGCATGTTGAACGATGTCAACACGTGGAGGTTATACATGAGCCTGGTAACCTTATTAAGTTAACTACACTGTGACAGAAACCATCACTGCAAGAGGACATGAATACTTTGTGCTTGTTTCCTGCAAGAGGACATGAATACTTTGTGCTTGTTTCCTGCAAGAGGACATGCATGTTTGTGTGTGTTTCCTGCAAGAGGACATGAATGTTAGTACGTGTTTCCTGCAAGAGGACATGAATACTTTGTGCTTGTTTCCTGCAAGAGGACATGGATACTTCGTGCTTGTTTCCTGCAAGAGGACATGAATACTTTGTGCTTGTTTCCTGCAAGAGGACATGCATGTTTGTGTGTGTTTCCTGCAAGAGGACATGAATGTTAGTGCGCGTTTCCTGCAAGAGGACATGAATGTTTGTGTGTGTGTTTCCTGCAAGAGGACATGCATGTTTGTGCGTGTTTCCTGCAAGAGGACATGAATACTTTGTGCTTGTTTCCTGCAAGATGATATGAATGCTTTGTGCTTGTTTCCTGCAAGAGGACATGCATGTTTGTGTGTGTTTCCTGAAAGAGGACATGCATGTTTGTGTGTGTGTGTGTGTTTCCTGCAAGAGGACATGAATACTTTGTGCTTGTTTCCTGCAAGAGGACATGTATGTTTGTGCGTGTTTCCTGCAAGGGGAAATGTATGTTTGTGCGTGTTTCCTGCAAGAGGACATGTATGTTTGTGCGTGTTTCCTGCAAGAGGACATGTATGTTTGTGCGTGTTTCCTGCAAGAGGACATGTATGTTTGTGCGTGTTTCCTGCAAGGGGACCAGCTGAAGTGGTGGTTCAAGGCTCCATAAAGAATGAACAAATGAGGGAGGTAAACGAGAAGACACGATTAAGTGGACAGCCTGGTACATATGCTCAAAGTGGGTCTGTTTCTTCGAAAGCGGGACGTCTAGTCATCCTGAATGAATGGCAATTTTTTTTTTTAAATTATAGATTAAATATCAACATCACGGAACTGAAAGAAGAAAATGCGCCAAACAAGTTTGAACAATGCATAAAGGGTGTGCAATTTGGGAAATTTTGAGGAACGAAATAACGAGAATATGGCAGCTTTAGATCACTTGGACTTCCCTTGACGTGGACAGAGATCCAAGCTATAAATATACACCGCTGTGGGGCTGATGACACTGACAAATCCGATCAGAAAACAATGACAGAGATCGCTGATGTGAGCGTCCATGGACGGCGTCGTCGGGCCTAAGCGGGATTAGCACTTAATGACGCGTTGCTACGGAATGGAAAGTAAACTCACTGGAGGGATATTGTTGAATGTTTGTTTGTATTGAAATCAGAGTAAATTATCCTGGGACAAATTAGAGTATTTTATTGAAAAGGAAAATATACAATTTAAGCTTGAAATTAGTCATATCTCATACGAGTCGAGTCTTAGGCTTAGTCTTTGGCTTTCTGAAAGCAAGATAGTACCTTAGTCTACTGAATGTATGAACGAACAACAAAAATATTAGAAAGAGCTGTACAGTGTAACTTAATATTTTAAAATTGTTAATTTATATTTACAGTCAGAAGCCGGCGATAGATTGGACACGCATTGAGGAAACTTGTTGATAGGATCACAAGGCAGTCCTTGCTCTGTAATCCCTGTAGTAAGAGAAGAAACTTGTTGATATGATCACAAGGCAGTCCTTGTTCTGTAATCCCTGTAGTAAGAGAAGAAACTTGTTGATATGATCACAAGGCAGTCCTTGTTCTGTAATCCCTGTAGTAAGAGAAGAAACTTGTTGATATGATCACAAGGCAGTCCTTGTTCTGTAATCCCTGTAGTAAGAGAAGAAACTTGTTGATATGATCACAAGGCAGTCCTTGTTCTGTAATCCCTGTAGTAAGAGAAGAAACTTGTTGATATGATCACAAGGCAGTCCTTGCTCTGTAATCCCTGTAGTAAGAGAAGAAACTTGTTGATAGGATCACAAGGCAGTCCTTGTTCTGTAATCCCTGTAATAAGAGAAGAAACTTGTTGATAGGATCACAAGGCAGTCCTTGCTCTGTAATCCCTGTAGTAAGAGAAGAAACTTGTTGATAGGATCACAAGGCAGTCCTTGTTCTGTAATCCCTGGGGTAAGAGAGGTAGAGGCAGAGCGAATAACGTAAGGAAAAGAGACTAGAAAGGATTTTTTTATTATTATTAAAGTCTTGCCTCGTTTTGGCGAGGCGCGTCCCGTTCAACCTAGTCGGTTATATTAGGGCGCATGTCCAAACATGAAAGACCCTTAGGTCTGGGCTTATCTAATAGAAAGGAGATTTACGACGTGACCTAGAGAAAAACGTGATAGTCTGGGCTGCTCACTACCATTTTTTCTTCTAGGACTAATTTCCACATTTGCTCACTCATTACCCTTGAGTAGCACGTGCAGGTCTTTCTGTGTTTTCTTTGTTCCTTTTAAATATGTCTCCAATTATCTTAAACCAATCAATCAGTCAATACCCTTTAGTTCCGCAAGGAGCATAGGCCTTCAACAAACACATGCCAAGTCCTCCTGTCACAGCCATCAGCCCAAGTCCTCCTGTCACGTGCCATCAGCCCAAGTTCTTTCTACGTTTTCATCATCATTTCAACTTCTGTCTCTAGTTCTCCTCTCAATGTGTTGTTTGGTCTATGTCACGGATTGCCTCCCCTGCTTTGCAGTAGTGGTCCAACAGTGGCCAAAACTCAAGAATATCTAAACTGGATCGTCAAAGGTGTCAAAGGTGTCTACCTTCGCACAAGATTACTCTTGGCAGAGTTGTAGATAGAAGAGTATTGACGCTTCTACCTTAAGGGAGTGTTCACAAGATAATTCGGAAGTCAAGAATAATGCTGCTTAGCGCTGAACATTTTTTAACTTAGATCTGTCCGTCGCCTTTTGTGAAGGATTTAAGCAAAATGGTTTTTAGCCCGTTCAAGCCCCCAGCTGAGTTAATTCAGCGAATTTCCTCTTATAATGGTATAGCTCTGTTTAGAGGTAAATATATGTCTCGATATATATATATATATATATATATATATATATATATATATATATATATATATATATATATATATATATATATATATATATATATATATATATATATATATATATGTGTGAAATATTCTGGCTCATACGTTCGCTTTCATACATGTAATAACTGAATCAACTATGTTTGTTTAGTTTTAAAATAACATGTAACAAATTTAATAATCAATTAGTATTAACAGTTTAAAATAAATACAATGCTGGTGACTTTTATATTGGAATCAAATTTTCTCTTCACAGAGATTTAGGGTGAGGATATAGTCAGAAAATTATTATGTCCCTTTTTGCTGGTGCCCTTTTATAAGCACTTAACTGATATAAGGGAGTCCTGTAGCTGTGGTTTTCGTCACTTCTTGGTGATGAGTGTACTTCTCTCCCACGAGTGGCGTAGTAACTTCAGTACTTCGAGCCGCCTGATAGCTTGTAACCACGAACCCAAAGTTTTGGGAATACACAATCTCCTTGCGCAGGTTAAAATGGACACGAGCAATTTAGGTTATTGCTCTCGAACGACTTGGTCTGGAAATTTTGAATCCCTTTTATGACCAGTGAATCTGCGAAACACTTGGTCTGGGAAAATTTCTCTTATGACGGGTGATCCAATTCCTAGGTTTTCAGTCTTCGTATTTTAAGTCCCTTAAGTTTTTCAGTCTCTGTATTTATAAAGGCGAGCTTACTCTTTAAGGTTTTAGCAAATACTTCGATCTGTCACTTATAATATAGGAATGCTAAGTCCGATGTCTCACTGGCTTCTGGGAGTCGCTCATATGACTTGCGCTGCAGTCTCTCTGTTCTGTGTCTCTGATTTTACTACATTATATTTGCAGTTCTCAGTTCACATCACAGATGGTGCTTCCGTCGGATGTTCCAATAGGATCTATAGTTTATTCCGGATTCTTACTTTAATCCAATCGTAAGCTCTCTAGCACTGGTTGTGGTGTCTAATTTCAAAATATAGCCCACGTGTTTTAAAATATTAAATTTAATATTGCAACGCATGACCTCTTTCAAATCATGCGGTAATATTTCCGCCCACTCACAACATGTAACCACGTTTGCCTGGCGTAATGTCTTCCTCCAAGATGTCTACCCAGACATATTATCTGTAACAATCACCAGGGATTGTCCCACAAAAAGCGATAAACGCATCTATCATCTGTGTAATCTGCCAGACAAACATACACCGACGTCGGCAGTGCAGACAGACAATTTTGGGTTCCTTTCATGTCGATCGGCGAGACCGTGTTGTCACAGCTTTTCACCTGGGGTCAAATGTTGGACTGACGCGTTTCTAAATATTGTCAGACTGAGAGAATAGATACGCGTATGACCGGTTTAATTACCTGGTATTATCGCATTTACCTTGCGGAACGTAAACAATTCTGCGTGTAAAGCAGATACGTCCGTAGGAGAGTAAAGTGTTAGATACTTCACCCTACTAGATCCAGCATAGAGCAAAATAATGAAAAGGCATGATTTATACCAAATAAAAGCGATCTTTGAGAAAAATGAAGAAAAAGAAATGATACTGCCGTAGGGCTGAAGGTGTGAAAGATCACACAAAAGAGCATGTTCAGACGTTCTGTGACATCTACTTCTGCATCTCTTTCCCTTGAGATTCCAGAAGAAGAACTGCCTTGTAATGATATCAGGTTTCCTCAAAGAGTGTCCTATCCATCGCTAGCGACTTCTTCACATCTCTTGTTTCACTGGCATTTGTCTGGTTCTTGTCATCTCTTGTTTCACTGGCATTTTTCTGGTTCTTGTCATCTCTTGTTCCACTGGCATTTGTCTGGTTCTTGTCATCTCTTGTTCCACTGGCATTTGTCTGGTTCTTGTCATATCTTGTTCCCCTGGCATTTGTCTGGTTCTTGTCATCTCTTGTTCCACTGGCATTTGTCTGATTCTTGTCATTTCTTGTTCCACTGGCATTTGTCTGGTTCTTGTCATCTCTTGTTCCACTGGCATTTGTCTGGTTCTTGTCATCTCTTGTTCCACTGGCATTTGCCTGGTTCTTGTCATCTCTTGTTCCACTGGCATTTGTCTGGTTCTTGTCATCTCTTGTTTCACTGGCATTTGTGTGGTTCTTGTCATCTCTTGTTCCACTGGCATTTGTCTGGTTCTTGTCATCAATTCCACGTTAGTGACTTTGTCATACCATTTCCATCCTTCTATTCTACGCATACACCCATTTATGAATGTCTGTAATGTTTTTGTTGTTCTCCATGTTTCAGAGCCATACAATAGGACTGACTTGACATTTGAGTTCAGGACTCTTATTTTCTCTAATTATCAACTACCGTAAAATCTCGCGTATAATACGCACAATTTTTACTCATTTTTGCCCGCTAAAACTCGGGTGCGTATTATACGCGAGTACTAAAAAATACGTAATTTTCGATATCGAAAGTAATCTACATTGGAAAGTCTGTCAAGTTTTTGTCACAATTTGACAGTGAAAATGGCGCAAAATTGAATGTGCCATGTGTTTTCTTATGTGTCAGACAATGTTGCAAAACGCATTTCGCACTCTTGGTCTTCAATCTGTTTTGATATTAAGCTTGGTTGTGAAGTTTGTCATTTGATTATTTTGAGCCCTAAAAATGAATTCGAGAAAATGTTGTACTGCAGCAGAAAAGCTCTTAGTGGTAAAATATGCAGAATCTAACGGCAATCGGGCAGCAAGTCGACATTTTTCCATTAACGAGTGCAACATTCGATTATGACGAAAAAATAAAGAGGCGCTGCAAGTGTTGCCTAGTAAGAAAAAGGCGAATCGTGGGTCACCACCAGATCTTCCAGACCTAGAAAAAAACATTATTGTAGTGGGTAGTGGATAGAAGGCAACAAGGCATCGGTGTTTCATGCATTGAAATCCGACTTAAAGCTCTGGAACTTAAAAAACCTCGTACAGGCACAACAACATTTAAAGCGTCATATGGATGGGCAGTTCGTTTTATGAAGCGACATGGTCTTTCAGTTCGTCGAAGAACTACTATCGCGCAGCATCTTCCATCTTCTTTCAGATTTTTAACAAATGTTTAATAAAATAAAATCTTGAAAAACTATGGTGCGTATTATACACGAATTTCCATTTTACCAGAAAATTTTGGGCTAAATCAAGCATGCGTATTATACACGAGTGCGTATTATACGCGAGATTTTACGGTACATATGTTTTTGGCTCTCCGTCTCTTTCTTTTACGTTAGGGGTTTCCCAACATGGTTAATACTACCAGCTGGTTTTATCAATGTATGTCCTATATAAAGCAAGCATTTTCTCTTTACATACTCTTCATCATCATCATCATCATCATTTTTTGCGCTCCTTACGTATCATGGAGTCACCACTGTAGTAGGTCGCTAACGATTACATCAGTTACGTCTGCCCAAACCTAGGATCGACCTGTTCAAAAAGAGTCTAGCCTACTCTGGTGCCTATTTATGGAACAGCCTTCCACACCACCTAAAAAGCCAACCTACACAATATTCTTTTAACAAAGCACTTTTCAAACACTTCCTCAACACTGATTATCTACCCCCATAGAAACAGTATTTGCCTGTCAACATCTCATCCATAGGTCAACATTTCTTTTCCTCTTCCGCTCATTTTTGTGTGTGAATAATTTGTTTTATATCCATGTAAGTAAGTTTAAAATATTATTATATAATGTAATGTATGTGTGAATGTACCCACATAATACTGTACTTTAGAAATGTGAGTCGTGAGAATGTACCCGCATACCAAAAATACAGATTAATTGTAGACGGATTGACCGCATGAGTGAGTGTCGGTATACAGAATTTATTTATTTTTATTTATTGTTTTATTTATTTTATTTTATTATTACTTTTTTTCCCCATTTACTAGCTTGTTTGTTTCAAAAAAAAAACCCTACTCATTTTTTTATTATTATGCTTGCATACTGTAAATGAATGCTGTTATGGTAACTTTATAATGTTGCATGCCTTTAAATTAATGCTTAAAGCATCATGTGGGAATGAAAGGATATAGTATGCAAGATTAATGAGAGTGGAAGGGCAGAATGTTAGACGGGCCTGCGCGCCCAATTCTTTACCCTTCGAAAATAAAGTTCGTTCGTTCGTTCGTTCCTCACATATTGTTCCACTGGTATTTGTCTGGTTCTTTATATCAGTGTCACTATGTAATTTTGTCAGGCCAAAGTTGCAGTCGTTTGCTAACTACAGGACCACGAATTCTCTCATAATTTTAAAATTCCTGAATGCAGGAAAAGAACGTTGGTTGTTTCTCGAGGAATCTGGATCTTTTCTTCAAATCCCTTTTCTTCGAAGTTAAAACTGTACTTATTAAATTGCTGGAGTCGGTGTCAGAGTCGGAGTCGGCTAAATTCTTTTTCGGCTCTGCAACCCTAAAGTAGAATACAGTCCCTTGTTCTCGAAGCTTTAGGTCATTTAAATAGATTGAGACCTAAAACACATGGAGAAAAAAAAATAGGCGACATACTTAAACGAATTGAAGAAGACATTGAAAGACCTTGAACATGACGGGGAGGTCTGGCGCGACCAAGTTGAAGACGTCTGCTCCAAGGAGACCTGAAATGCAATTAAGGTGAATAATGAGAGATTTTAATGAGTTCGCAGCCTGATCTCTACAATCATATACGATTCTCACTGTGCTTTTTTTTTTTTTTTTTTTTTTTAGCATTTCCGTAGAGACATGATAACAACGCTAGATTCGGCGCTCATTTTCGTCATTTCTACGCTGAATCTCTTTGTTACGCTTGTCTCAAGTGTTTTTCTCATTGCACAGATCAATCGGTCAATGAACTGACTGGCATAAACGGAGCCAAGTTCGCGTCTTCCGTGAAAATAGACCGTATTTACTCTGATCGATGACGCAGCTTTGTCGTTAGTAATAGATCTGACGTCATAAAGGAGGTAATCCCAGAATTATTCTTCCTCGACTTCTGCGAACACATTTAGATGCAAACTTGAATTATGGTCGCAACAAGGAAACAACTTGTCAAAGCAATACAAGGAAATAATTATATTGTGCTCTGTCTACTGCCAGTGGTGTCACTAGAGGGTGGTGGGGGGGGGGGGGGGGGGGGAGGGGGAGAAAGGGGTGAGGACCGCACCGGGTGACACCATCAGAGGGGGTGACACCAAAATGACTGTCTATACAATTTTTGTGCAGTGTTTCAGCAGAAACTTATTATTTTTTATAAAAATACCCCTGTAGTTAATTAAAACCACAACAACAGTTTTCGTAAGCCCACTGTTAATTCATATTTTTTATTAATGGGGAGTTAAGTGTTAAAGATTTGAATGTACGGGTCGGATTTTCGTACACGCTAGTAAACACGCTTGCGTGATGAGAGAATTTTTTAGTTGGGGGTGGTATGCACAGTTATGTTTAAGGGGGTGACACCAAAATGGACTATACAATTTTTGTGCAGTGTTTCAGAAAGAAATTATTATTTTTTATAAAAATACCCCTGTAGTTAATTAAAACCACAACAACAGTTTTCGTAAGCCCACTGTTAATTCATATTTTTTATTAATGGGGAGTTAAGTGTTAAAGATTTGAATGTACGGGTCGGATTTTCGTACACGCTAGTAAACACGCTCTGCGTGATGAGAGAATTTTTTAGTTGGGGGTGGTATGCACAGTTATGTTTAAGGGGGTGACACCAAAATGACTGTCTATACAATTTTTGTGCAGTGTTTCAGCAGAAACTTATTATTTTTTATAAAAATACCCCTGTAGTTAATTAAAACCACAACAACAGTTTTCGTAAGCCCACTGTTAATTCATATTTTTTATTAATGGGGAGTTAAGTGTTAAAGATTTGAATGTACGGGTCGGATTTTCGTACACGCTAGTAAACACGCTCTGCGTGATGAGAGAATTTTTTTAGTTGGGGGTGGTATGCACAGTTATGTTTAAGGGGGTGACACCAAAATGACTGTCTATACAATTTTTGTGCAGTGTTTCAGCAGAAACTTATTATTTTTTATAAAAATACCCCTGTAGTTAATTAAAACCCACAACAACAGTTTTCGTAAGCCCACTGTTAATTCATATTTTTTATTAATGGGGAGTTAAGTGTTAAAGATTTGAATGTACGGGTCGGATTTTCGTACACGCTAGTAAACACGCTCTGCGTGATGAGAGAATTTTTTAGTTGGGGGTGGTATGCACAGTTATGTTTAAGGGGCTGACACCAAAATGACTGTCTATACAATTTTTGTGCAGTGTTTCAGCAGAAACTTATTATTTTTTATAAAAATACCCCTGTAGTTAATTAAAACCACAACAACAGTTTTCGTAAGCCCACTGTTAATTCATATTTTTTATTAATGGGGAGTTAAGTGTTAAAGATTTGAATGTACGGGTCGGATTTTCGTACACGCTAGTAAACACGCTCTGCGTGATGAGAGAATTTTTTAGTTGGGGGTGGTATGCACAGTTATGTTTAAGGGGCTGAACTACAGTGAAAACTAACTTTTGTTCTAATAACATTTTCAAACTTTTTATGTGCTCAATAGATACAGTGTATGTCCATGAACCAAATTCTACAGTTTATTTTGTTAAAAAACATAAGTTACCATGGTAACCAAAAAAAAACAACATCCGCCATATTGGATTTTCACCACTTTTCGAGAGCTAAAAACTTATGTTTCCCATTGACCAAACTTTACCAAATTGCACACTGACAATTAAAACAATTTATCAGAGGCTTTTTTTGATAAGTTTAAAATTCTATTTTTAATGATTTTTTTTTTAAAAATACACTATATTTGTATGAAAAACAATGAAAAAAAATATTAAAAAAAATATATCAAAGCAAATTACTAAAATATCAAAAAAAAGCCTCTGTCAATTTAAAGGTATATATGTGTCCTATATGCATGCCAAATGTCAGACTGATCTATTAGATAGTTTGTAAAAAATAACATTTTTTGTTAATAAAATGTTGGTTTTGAGAAAAATGCATTTTAGTCACCGAGTGACTTGCCTTGTCCAATATACTCCATTCTGGGGGGCTGAATGTGTTTAAAATTGTCCAGCACTATATGCTGCACCTAATTCAGCTTCCTGCAGCTCCTTCTCTTGCCTTTATCTTGCCTAATTTTTCTTCTTTCCTTCTACATGGTAACCAAAAAAAAAAAAAAAAAACAACCGCCATATTGGGTTTTTCACCAATTTTCAAGAGCAAAAACCTTATGTTTACCATTGACCAAACTTTATCAAATTGCACACACACGTTGTGACTGACAATTAAAACAATTTGTCAGAGGCTTTTTTTTGATAAGTTTAAAATTCTATTTTTAATGATTTTTTTTTAAAAATACACTATATTTGTATGAAAAACAATGAAAAAAATATATTTAAAAAAATATATCGAAGCAAATTATAAAAATATCAAAAAAAGCCTCTGTCAATTTAAAGGTATATATGTGTCCTACATGCATGCCAAATTTCAGGCTGATCTATTAGATAGTTTGTAAAAAATAACATTTTTTGTTAATAAAATGTTAGTTTTGAGAAAAATGCATTTTAGTCACCGAGTGACTTGTCTTGTCCAATATACTCCATTCTGGGGGGCTGAATGTGTTTAAAATCCTCCAGGGCTATATGCTGCACCTCCTTCAGCTTCCTTTAAAATTCTATTTTTTAATGATTTAAAAAAAAGCACTTTATTTGTATGAAAAAAAAAGAAAAAAAAAATTTTAAAAAATATATCAAAGCAAATTACCAAAATATAAAAAAGCATGTGATAATTTAAAGGTATATATGTGTATTACATGCATGCCAGATTTCAGATTGATCTATTAGATAGTTTGTTAGTAATAACATTTTTGGTTAATAACATGTTAGTTTTAAGAAAAATGCATTTTACTCACCGATTGCCTTGTCTTGTCCAATATACTCCATTCTGGGGGGCTGATTATTTTTAAAATCCTCCAGGACTATATGCTGCACCTCCTTCAGCTTCCTGCAGCTCCACCTCTCGCCTTTGTCTTGCCTCTTGCCTAATTTTTCTTCTTTTTACAAGTTTGTCAGCCTCATGTTTCTGGCTGTTGGCCAGATGTTTCCTCAGTCGCACCTGACCAAGGCGTATTGAGTTTGTTCCAGATGCTTGACCACACAGCCTTTTTATTTCTGCACTGGCTGATGGACCAAAGTTGAACTCTCCAACGGCCACAAGGACACTGAATTTGGCTTTTTTTAATGACACAAATTTCCGCTTGCTGCAACGACTCCATATAACATTGTGTAGGCTTTCATTTGCATTTTGTGTTGCACCTAGCTGACACCGCTTCAGCAAATGCTGATCAGTAAGACGCTCATAAATAGGGGCTAAGTGCTTATGGAGCAGGTTGTAGTCTAGCGGAGTGTGAACCTTGGTCTCGTGTGGTCCAGCAGCTTCTCCTTTGGCAATGGAAGCCTGATAGAAACACCAGGAGTCTTTGCCTGGCGGACACAAATTATATAGGGGTTTGTCGTTTGTCGAATACCCATGGTAGAGAGAAGCCATGATGGCTTGTTTCATCTCTGGGGCTGTACTATGCTTGCGGATGGCCCTGGTGTAGTAAATACACAATTTTCGTATTGCATTTTGGGTTAGACGACCACGGCCATTTCCCCCAAGGGTGACTTTTTGTTTCCTGCAGTCAGTAATCAGTGTCCTCAGTGCAGTGCCTAATCGCTTTGCAACATGGTTGACGCACTCTTCTTTGGTTATGTCAACTTCTGGTCCATACGGTTTGATGTCGCAGAGTCTGTTGTTGGCCTTGGAATCGCCATCTGATAGCAAAACAGTGTAGTGTAGCTTGTGATTTGCCACTGAACGAAGAAAGAGACTGCCATCAATGGTACCTATACCTTGTAGCGGTATGGCAGCTTGCGTACCCTGACAATCCCCAGAGCTATGCCAGAGGGAGTTTTACTCCTGGTAGGTTCAACCAAGCTGGACTGGTCTGTGTGGGTAGGGGTCAGACAAAACCTGGTACCCTGGTCCTCCAGGTTGGGGGTTTTAGCATAGGGCTGACACCCCTGTCTATGTAAAAAAAATAATGAAGTTACGGAAACAACATCAAATGAACAAACTTTGCTGCGGGATGGACATTCCGAGTCTGTGGCTCGTATGACTGTCAGTGGTGAAAGCCGAAAGGAAGCCACTGACATGAAAACGGATGTCCTGACCGCAAAACAGGATTCAAGAATAGGATTTTGGAATGTCAGGACAATGTATGAGACAGGTAAACTAAGACAGGTCACGGCAGAAATGAGAAACTATAGGTTACACATCCTGGGGATAAGTGAGAGCAGATGGACAGGGGCAGGAAAAGTTAAAACAGCAACAGGAGAAACAGTACTTTACTCTGGAAGAGAGGATGGACAGCACAGTGAAGGCGTAGCCATTATTCTACAGAAAGGTATAGAAAGGACATTACTGGAATGGAAACCCATCAACAACAGACTGATACGATTGAGATTGAGAGGGATATTCACCAACACTACAATAATACAATGCTACGCACCAACGAATGATAGCGATGAGGAGGTCAAGGATGAATTCTATCAACAACTGCAGAAAGAAATGGAAGACACACCTAGATATGATCTTGTTATAGTAATGGGAGACCTCAATGCGAAAGTTGGTACACACAATACATATAATGAAAGAACAATGGGGAAATGCGGCAGCGGAACAGCAAACGAAAATGGGGATAAGCTAATAAGTTTCTGTAGCATTAAAAACCTGGTCATTGGAGGAACACTTTTCCCACATAAGGAAATTCACAAGTTAACATGGGAATCACCAAATGGTCGGGACAGAAACCAGATAGACCACATCATGATTAACGGTAGATGGAGACATGCATTACAAGATGTGAAGGTAAGAAGAGGTGCAGATGTGGGAAGTGATCACCATTTAGTAGTAGCAAAACTAAAAGTGAAACTAAGAAGGGCTGGACCAACTGTAACTACACAGAAAAGGTTTGACATCAGCAAATTGAAGGACCCCCTTACCAGAAAAGCTTTTGCAGCCGACATTAAGAAACGATATCAATTTGCCAAAAGCCAGGAAAAGACATTGACTCATGATATAGACCAGAATTTCAACACCATTTCAACAATATATAAGGAAAGTAGCAAATCATGCTTAGGATTCCAGGAAAGGAAGAAGCAAGACTGGATAACACCAGAAACACTAAACACCATAAAGATGAGAAAGGAAATGAAAAGAAAGAAAACAGAAGCGAAGTCCCCCAGGTTAAAGCAACTATATAGCGAACAGTACAGCCAGCTGGACAGGGAAGTTAAACGCCAAACCCGAGCCAACAAAAGGAATTTCCTAGACGATCTTGCAAAACAGGCAGAAGAGGCAGCACTGAGAAATGAACAAAGCACAGTATACAAAATAACTAAATTTATCAGCGGAAAACAAGGTGCAAACAATATTACATTAGTAAGAGATAAGCAAGGAAATCTCATCAAGACAGCAGAGGGTCAGGAAACAAGATGGGCAGAGCACTTCAGAGAAACTCTGAACAAGGAAATACCAGAGACACAATTGAATGTTCCTGAGGCTGAAAACGATCTAGATGTAAATACAGACATCCCGCGAAAAGAAGAAATCATCACAGCAATCAAAGGGTTAAAGAACGGTAAAGCTCCGGGCCATGATAACTTAAATGCAGAGCTATTTAAGACAGACCCTGAGCTAGCAGCAGAACTATTAGAACCACTATTTGCACAAGTGTGGAAAACGGGGACAACACCATCAGAGTGGAACAAAGGAATAATTGTCAAATTGCCCAAAAAGGGAGATCTTGCAGACTGCAATAATTGGAGAGGAATCACTCTTCTCTCAGTTCCCAGCAAAATACTAGGCAGGATAATTATACAGAGAATTTCAAAGGCAGTAGACTACAAACTGAGGAAAGAACAAGCAGGATTTAGAAAGAACAGAAGATGTGTAGACCATATATTCACTCTCAGGAACATTATAGAGCAGTGCTCAGAATGGCAAAGACAGCTTTACATAAATTTTGTTGATTTTGAAAAGGCTTTTGACAGCATACATAGGGACAGTTTATGGAAAATACTGAGGGCTTATGGAATTCCAAGCTGCATAGTGTCAATTATAAAAAGCCTCTATGCCAACTTTACGTGTAGTGTTGGGCAGAGCAACCTAACCTTCGAGGTGAAGACAGGAGTACTACAGGGATGCCCCTTATCAACCACTCTTTTTTTAACAGTCATAGACTGGGTGATGCGCCAGACAACAGAGGGCAGTCCAAGAGGAATAAGATGGACTACATTTTCTACATTGGAAGATCTGGCATATGCAGATGACATTGCACTGCTGGCACATTCACATCAACACATCCAGGAAAAAACGGATAGACTTAATATATTTAGCCAGCAGGTGGGCTTGAACATCAATTTAAAGAAGTCTGAGGTCATGACGCTCAATGTGAGCAACCCTGAGCCCATGTCAGTAAGGGATCAGCAACTGGTACAGACAGATACCTTCACATACCTAGGAAGCATAGTAACACCAGACGGTGGGGCAGGCAAAGACATCAACATCAGAATGAATAAGGCAAGAACAGCCTTCTTTAGCCTAAATAACATCTGGAAGTCCTCCCAATACAGCACAAGCACAAAATTAAGATTATACCAGAGTTGCGTGCTTTCTGTGCTTCTCTATGGTGCGGAATGCTGAAGAGTCACAGAGAAGGAAATGTCAAAATTGTCCTCTTTTCACACAACATGCCTAAGAAAAAATTCACCGCATCTTTTGGCCGAATACCATCACCAACCAAGATCTGCTTACTCGTAGCAAGCAAGAGGACATGCACACCATCATAGCTGGCAGACGCTGGAGCTGGGTTGGTCATGTCCTCAGAAGAGACCCCGATGCCATCACAAGAACAGCTATGCTTTGGACCCCTGAAGGAAAGCGAAAGAGAGGCCGACCAAAAACAACTTGGCGGAGGACTGTGGAGGCTGAGATGCAAAGAATGAACCAGAGTTGGAGCACTGTAGGAAGGATGGCCACCGACCGTGCAAAGTGGAATCAATTTGTTGTTGCCCTACAAGACGCCACTAGGCGTGATGGCCACTGACTGCTTTGACGGTCGGTGGTTAAGGATCGAAGAAGAAGAAGAAGAAGAAAGAGAACTTCACAGGCTTTTACCTCCATCATTCCGGCTGACCCTTTGTAATTACGGCAGCAGTCCTTCTGATGCTCTGCTTTCCATTTTTCAAATTTGTCAGGCTGATTTTTTAGTTGCCACTGTCCAGTATTCTCACAGGTGTGACAGAAGGAAGACATAACATGCAAATCGATGACCATGCCAGTCAAGATGTCGATAACACTGCCAACACCTATAAGTGACTTATGACCTCTAGTTAGCCATGTTGCATCAAAGCTGACAGCGATGTCAATGACTTCTTTTTTATTAATGGTACGATGCTGATTCTTAGCGTGTTCAGCTCGGACGATGCTGACGGAACGTTGAAATACTGTAGAGTGCATGGTATCCAAATGATCAAAAATTTGATCTGCATATTTATGAAATGTTTTCTGGTGCAGGCCAAGGAGGTCTAGGTTCTCACAGAAGAGATTGAATGTATATGGGCCCATTCCAGACATGATGCCACCAAGAACAGCAGATTTGTTGATTGCATGTCCACAAGGGCCGCGGCCTTCTGGTTCCCTCTCGGATGTGTATGTTCTAGAAATTGCTTTTTCACATGTGTGACACACAACTTTCAGGAAGAGAGAGAAACCCTTAGACTTGGTGTTGTCAATTCTTGTTTGCAATGTGCTTTGCTTACACAAATTGCAACACACATTTTTAAGAAGGTTGTTGAAGAAAGAAATGTCCACAATGGTTTTATACGTAGGTTTAGGCTGAGCGCAGACAGTATTATGAGATGCAACATTCTTGCTCGTGCTCAAGTTAATTTTTATATCAGATCGACTTGGGCCAGGCACTACTGGATCTGCAATGTGAACCATAGGCCTATCGGATACTGGTATGCAGAAATTCCACGTTGTTTGTGTAGGCCTATCATTCATCGCTGATTCTGTCTTAGCTTCTGTGGTAACACTGCTAGAAATTACACACTGTCGACGCGACCTGGCAGCAGATATTTGCTTTGATCTCTTACCTATTCTTCCCATTTTGAAGTAAAAGAACACAATTCACTGAAATTTAAACAAGAGAAAAATATTTCACGAAAGCGAACAATTGTTTCTGTGTACAGGCGGAAATGGCTGTTGTTACTTCCACATTTGCGCACGCAGCCAAAATGTTGTTATGACCAATCAAAACAGTTGTTTACTTTTGCGTCTTGAATGGGTTGGGAATGAGGGCATTAGGTCACCACGTGACCACTCCTTATAAGGAGGTTAGCGTAAAATTACGGAAATTTTCAAACACACATTACACAGAGCTATGAGAAAAAATAGATTCGAATTTGCTTTATTACGGCAGACAAAGAAATTCCCTGTGTATCGATACCAAATAGTCAATAATAAGGACAGCGTAACTAAGGTATTATTGAGCGACAAATCTTGCATTTTCGGCACAAATTTGCAAATCATAGCTTGGGGGTAGTACAGAAAATATGCTTTTTGATGCATCAAATGCATTTTTCATGTTATAAAACCTTGCTTATTCGATTCCTCGATGATTATTTAATAAAATAAGCTCAAAAGCCAAAAAATCGATATTTTGTACGTAAAATCGAGTTTTCTCTACCAGGGACCCCCTTAAACTGTTACTAGTTGTTAGTTTGTTTAAAAATATGATAAAGAAAACTATTCTAAAGTTCCTAGTGAGATTTTTGGGGTAGGTACGGTTTGAGCTGAGCGGTAGTCTCTCGCGGCTAGCCCGCGCATGTGTTTTGGCTGAGCTGTACTGAGATACGGTAATCTCGAGACAGTACGTTTCTGGCAGAGCTTGGGAATGGACGTTATCCATTTCGCTAGTGTGTACCAGAGATTTTTGTGAAAGGGAATATTTGATAATTGCTATTCAAAGCCTTGGATATAACGGCTTACTAATGTACTGTTTATTCAAGTGAAGATTGAGAGATATTGTATCTGCTATTCAAAGCCTTGGATATTATGGCTTACTAATGTACTGTTTATTCAAGTGAAGATTGAGAGATATTGTATCTGCTATTCAAAGCCTTGGATATAATGGCTTGCTAATGTACTGTTTAGTGAAGTGAAGATTGAGAGATATTGTATCTGCTATTCAAAGCCTTGGATATAATGGCTTGCTATGTACTGTTTATTGAAGTGAATGTTCTATGGATATCTTATACCTGATGCTTTATGAGTATATTGTGAACTGTTGATACTCCATGACTTGTTATGAAATGTCGTCCCATGATGTTCACGTGAGTTTGTCGTATTAAACTGTATAGCGTTACCAGGAGTTCCAACATTCCCTGACTCCAACGTTTTGCTGTGGTGTGTGATTTCAGTCTGTCTAGATGAAAGAACCCTTAACATTCGCGTATGCAGAGATACATATCTACACACTTGTCGGCTATCCGTAAGCCCGATCTATGCTGATTCTCATCTATCAGCTACTATATGACATTCTCTCCCTGTCTCCACCAAACTTTGATTTAACACCCACCTTACATGTACTGTATCAACATACCTACGTTTTTACTTCGAATTCTATTGTTTTCTTACCGAATTTTCACTTTAACCACATGAAACTATGTAAATCTAAATACATTTAGACTGGGTATGATATTGTAGTTTAAAAGTGTACTTTTAATTTTGCTAGTTGTTTATGTCACTACTATTGCCATTACATTCAGTGATACACGGGCATTACGATTTACGAGTAATATTAGTACAAAAGACATTAATAAGGATTCTGTATGGTCTGGTACGGGAGGAGGTCCATGGGGGTGACACCATGAGTTACCGCACTGGGTGACACCATGAGTTAATATGAGACAAACATAAAGGTATGTTATCAGGCCCTCGTAGGAAACAAAGAAGCAGAACACCAGACAACAGAAAAACAACAGACGTGAGTGGCTTACCCAGGATTTGAACCCCGGACCTTCCGTGCGTCAACACCGCCTAGCTATGCAAGCTAATCACACTATCCTCCCTGCCATCTACGCATCACCAAAAAATGATGTTTCGATGACAGGTCATTAGTTACCGCACTAGGTGACACCCACCCTAGTGACGCCACTGTCTGCTGCGTGTCCTGATGATGGCACTAGTTATCATGTGGTCATTTCACTTCTTTCCATTTCAGCTTTATTGGATCTTTGTAGTCAATCTTATCATGACTGATGGTCAATGGTTAATGCACTATGGAAAATATTGTGTGCTGAACAATACACCATAAATTTAGTGTTCTTTTAATCAAGGTTCAGTTTAGTTTGGTTGTGCAATGCACGCCTTTTCAGTATTTTCTGTAAAATCTGGCGGGATTGGTTCATTGTTCGTTAATGACGTTTGACTTAGACGATTATGGATATAAGGATAGAAGATAGCAGTCCTCAGGCTGTAAGGTTGTTGATTATCTTTAGAGCTTGTCCTGGCCTGAGACCAGTGTCTGTGCTATTCGCTTTTTCCGTTCCTCATTGAAAACAAAGAGGAAAAATATCAGTTGTGGTAATCTTTCAATGCCGAAGGTCCGTCGCTTTCATCGCCTGATAGGACTCGCAGAAAAGCACATATCTGGGTGCGATATTTTTAGTATCTGCGTTAATATGCGATAAACTTTGCACTTTTTCTGCATGCTTGTAGCCTAATCACTATGGTGCGTATTATTTCAACAGAAATTGGTATCAGGTTTGCCTTACTTAGTCTCTTACTTCTTCCAGCCTGCCTGCAGGATAGCAGCTTTGTGTCTGTGTAACGAATTTATTAAAGGTCTCAGTAATCTGAGTGATAAGTTGTCTTGTGGATAGACGATGATAATTCAAGAAGGAATAAAGAGCTATAAGATATACCCCCAGTCCTCGAACTGAGCACTAGTGTATGGATAACACAAGTGTAGTAACGGCTACAAAGTACTCCTATCTAGATTGTAATAATTAGATGCAGGAGGCTAGAGTGCCCCTTCGTTAACAACTACCCTATGCTATGAACATAAGAACAATGTCCCCTACCTACCTACACATTTGATATCCAAAACATCGCAGTATAGAACATGTGCGTATTTATCCTCGCTGCCCGCCATCTTGCGTGTAACCGTGAACTTCGCGCTGATTGGCTGTGCATTCAAGAGACTTCGGTCCAAAATATGTCTGATTTTATCGAGTGCGTTCGCCCGTCTGTGTTTTCTTAAAACAGATAACTTACCCGTTCTCCTTTCCTACCAAAGCTATTACTTTCTGAGATATCTCGTTTTACTCGGACAAACTGTGACTTTCCGTCCATATCAATCTTTCCAAGATCCGTCTGTCCTTCCTTTTTCTATGAATTTTGGAACCACACTTCTCATCATTTTTTCGAACTGTTTGACCCACTTACGTGATCATGTCTCCGGAATTATAAAAGATATTGTCTTCCTGACTATAACTATACACGCGGTTACTCTTCCTCTAAAAATCAATGAAGTAGGATTGCCTTCTTTCACTCCATTGATTTTTAACGAATTTATTACTGTACGATCCTAACACACATTTTCTCCCTGTCATCTTTCCAATGTAATTTATCTCCGCGTTGCTGATTGGCTATACCGAGATATTGTTTTCATCATGTCACAGGGGGACCCCAAGATGCAGCAATAGTGAATGCAGTCAGCGACTCATAGCTTGACTGCCTGCGTCAGGACCAGCGAACCAGAGCTGGTCAAGACCGTGCTCCACCTCCACGTGGTGGTCCTGGAAACAGTCTGCAGCCATGCAGGCTGGCTGAGCGAGCATGGATCGAAATGGGAAGGCAAACCCGGTCCTTAAAAAATGCCGTGCAGAAGTCGGATGTGTCGACCGAAAGGTGCAGATATCACAGCTTAGGCGCAAACAGACACAACGCAACCACCGTCCTTTTCAGGACGAACGAAGAAGAAGAAGAAGAAATCATGTCACAGTCTGTCTTACGTCTGTACCCCTAGACCTGTCTGGTTTAGGAGGCCCTGCCGGTAGTGTTGTACCGCCGTAGCTCATGGGTTCATTTAGATGTTGTTGTTGTTGTTTTGAGGAGGTGATGGGTGGAGAGCGGGCACTTAACAGCTGACCGTTATTGCCTCTTCTCGTTTCATCTTGGTCTACCCTGTTCAACCTGAAAGTTGGTTATAATTGGGGTATTTAGTGTCATTTTATTTACTAATTTTGTATTCATTTATAATAGCTATTGTCGTTTGGAGTTGCTGATTTTAATTTATATTAGTATTTGTCCATTTTATTTTCTCTTTTGTATTGTTTATAGATACGGTACCTATTGTCCTTTACACTTGGTTTTAATTTGTATTAGTATTTGTTCTTTTTGAGTTGTTTTTTTTTTAAAACCTTGTTGTCTTTCCTTGTCCTATGAGTAGTTAGTAAGTTTTTTTTTCCGTTGTTTTTTTTTTTTTTTTAAATGATTTGCTAGTTCCTGTTGCTTAATTTCTATGAAGTACTAACCTTATATGTTTTCCTTTGATTTATTTATATATTTTTTAAGTATTGATTGGGCTTCTCCTGGAGCATCTATACTTAAAACCTGATCACCTGTCATGTCTATATTGTGATTTCTATAGTAAGTTTTTAATTCAAGCCTTTGTTGTTCGTACTTTTTACAGTGGATCAGGTAGTGGTCTATTTCATTCTCTTCCTGACATTCGTGGCAGTGTGGTTCCTCTATCAAAAAGTATGCTGCACCGAGACGGAGACGCCACAGTTTTTTGTTCGATGGTATCTTTAGTTCTTCTCTGACCTGGCACGTCCTTGTTGGTTCTTTCAGCAGTTTGAACGTGTGTCTGCCTTTTCTACTGTTCTTCCATGTTGTCTTCCATTCCTCGTTTATAGTTATCTTCACTTGGCTCTTGATCTCCGACCTTCCCAGTTCTGCTCTTATATTGTTTTTACTTATTCTTCCATTCTTGGCGTTCTGGTCTGCCAACTCGTTACCAGCTATACCTATGTGTGCTGGAACCCACACTAGCCTCACACTACATCCTCTGTTCCTTAGTGATGTATTAATTGCTAGAATTTCTTCCTTTATGTCTGGCCGGCTACATTTACCTGTGTGCTCTAGTGCTTGTAGTGATGATAGTGAGTCTGTAAATATCGTAACAGCTTCTGGTGGGTTATCTTACACTGTAGCTCTTTTAAATTCCCCACTGTGGTATTACGACTCCTGCGCCTAGTTGCCCACTATCACCCTTGGATCCATCAGTGTAGACGGCCAGACTTTGTTTTGTTAGTTGATCTATGAACTTTCTATTTATCATTTTGGCTTCCTTATCTTCTATGTTTTGTTTGATCTTTTCAGTAAGTGAGTAGTCTATGATTGGTGTTTTTAGTTCCCGGGGTGGTATTTTGCTTCTATATTTATTACTATTTTTAATTGTGTTTGACAGTTCTTTGAACTGCGTTAGATCTTCTATAGTTCTCCACCCTGTTGGATATCTATCTTTATTTAAGGGGACGTCCCATACACTTGGTTGGTTTTGGATAAATGCTTTATGTGCTGGGTGGGTCACTTCTTGTGCTACTTTACTCCAATAATTTAATCTTAGTTCTTTCCGTCTTAGACCAAGGGGTGGTATGCCAAGAGCTACTTCTAGCGCTTCTACTGGTGTTGATATAAATGCAACTGTAATGGTTCTCATGGCTGCATTTTGAATTTAGTCTAGTTTTGCTTTGTTAGAAGCTGCAGCTGAGTCATAGACTATGCTGGCATAATCCAGTTTCCCCCTGATGAAAGACTTGTAGAACATAAGCATTATTTGATTGCTGGCCCCCCATCCATTACCTTTTACTATCCTTAGTATATTTAGGGGTCCCCTACAGCTTTCTACTAAATTGTCTATTTAGACACTAAAGCATATACCTACATCATGGTGGCAGGGCCGGCTCAATGGGCACATGTGCTCTGAGCCAACGTCGGTTGTCGCCATCATCAACATCATCATCATCATCATCATCATCATTACCATTACATTTCTACTCTCCAAGGAGCACAGGCCTTAAACAATTCATACGTGGGGGCAAGCGTTTCGTGGGGTTGCAAGAAAGCTCTGCATAACGAACCCTCTGTGGATGGGAAGGAGCTATGATGCTGATTAGCTTCTGACCGGGTTGGTAGGAAAGTCCACAGACACCCCAGCTTTACAGTGCCAAAGGGCTTTGTCCCATGGCCGCTGGTTATGTCATCATCATCAACAATTCATACCAAGTCCTCCTGGCCTGTGCCATCCACTCCAGGTCTTCAAAAGTCTTTGTCACCCCTTTTACTTCTGTCTCCAGTTCTCTTCTCGGTGTTTTTCAATCTCCCTCTACATCTCTTTCCCTGGACATTCTAGAACAAGGACTGCCTTGTAACAGCTATGACCTTGTATCTTCATATAGGAGGTATAAAATGAGAACATATAGCCAAACAACTTAGTCTATACACATGTTTCAAGCATCATATCCAAACAACTTAGTCTATACACATGTTTCAAGCATCATACCCAAACAACTTAGTCTGTACACATGTGTCAAGCATCATACCCAAACAACTTAGTCTATACACATGTTTCAAGCATCAAACCCAAACAACTTAGTCTATACACATGTTTCAAGCATCAAACCCAAACAACTTAGTCTATCCACATGTTTCAAGCATCAAACCCAAACAACTTAGTCTATACACATGTTTCAAGCATCAAACCCAAACAACTTAGTCTATACACATGTTTCAAGCATCAAACCCAAACAACTTAGTCTATACACATGTTTCAAGCATCATACCCAAACAACTTAGTCTATAGGCCTACACATGTTTCAAGCATCATACCCAAACAACTTAGTCTGTACACATGTTTCAAGCATCATACCCAAACAACTTAGTCTATACACATGTTTCAAGCATCAAACCCAAACAACTTAGTCTGTACACATGTTTCAAGCATCATACCCAAACACTCTTTTGAAAGCTTCTTCTTCCTCTTAAACTACCATGGGCGTTGACGATCATGTTTCTCCACAACTTCGTATCCCCGGTGTTGTTATTTATTGTGTTCTAGACTTGTTTCCAAGCCACGATGTCAAGCTGTCCAGTGTCTTATCTCTTTGTTATCCTCTATCTCTGCTTTCCACCAGTCTTTGTCACAATTCTTTTTTCAGCTAACATTTTTTGATAAATGTAGTTCCATAGTAGATATTGCCTAACTGGAGTGAAGGGTTAGAGACTTCATTTTGTAAGGTCAGCTTTATGATGTGTGGTGATAGTTCACTTCCTCTCGGTCTTTGCCTTCCCTAACTCAAGAGCAGAGCTAGGTACCCATATACCGCAGGTTAGACTGGAGCGTGACACTATCAGTTTTTAAACTTGGAACCGAGTAACTTTGCGGCGAGAGGTAGGTGCTCTAGCTATTCTGCCTAAATGCCGCTCCCTCTCCTCATAACATTCCAAAACGAAGTGGAATACCTCCTTCTAATATAGCCTCCCTTTACCCACTAACCTTTTTCATGTTGTTGTTGTTGTTACTGTTCTTGTGTTTAAATAGATTCACCAGCGTTTGGGCTCTAGTCTTTCGGCAACGCCCTGTAGTGGTATGTGCCATGTAGTAGTATCTACCTTGTAGTGATATCTGCCATGTAGTGGTATCTGCCATGTAGTGATATCTGCCATCTAGTGATATCTGCCATCTAGTAATATCTGCCTTGTAGTGATATCTGCCATGTAGTGATATCTGCCTTGTAGTGATATCTGCCATGTAGTGATATCTGCCATGTAGTGATATCTGCCACGTAGTGATATCTGCCATGTAGCGATATCTGCCATATAGTAGTATCTGCCATGTTGTAGTATCTACCATGTAGTGATATCTGCCATGTAGTGATATCTGCCATGTAGTGGTATCTGCCATGTAGTGATATCTGCCATGTAGTGATATCTGCCTTGTAGTGATATCTGCCATGTAGTGATATCTGCCATGTAGTGATATCTGCCTTGTAGTGATATCTGCCATGTAGTGATATATGCCATGTAGTGATATCTACCATGTAGTGATATCTGCCATATAGTGATCTCTGCCATGCAGTAGTATCTGCCATGAAGTAGGATCTGCCATGCAGAGGTATCTGCAATGTAGTAGTATCTGCCGTGTAGTGGTATCTGCCAGGTGTTCACAAATTGTTCTTTCGCTCCATATGAAATCTCCCACTTATCTGGCCACAGAAGAAAGAGCGTTTTCCTAACATCATCGAGTGCTGGGCATTCAAAGAGGTGATGGTCAACAGCTTCATAGGGGTAAGTACATAGCTGGCACACTGGAGTGTGCTGTGGTTAGATTCCTGTTCAAGCGTTTGTTGAGTGGTATATGTTGTGTTCGGAGCCGAAAAATGATGCTCTGATCCCTCCTTGTAAGATGGCTGATGTTGTCATGTATAGCCAGGTTACACAAACACATAAGGAGACAAACTGCATTTGTGGCTCCATGCTCAACAAACAAGCAAAAAGGGAAATAATGACGATGGTGATAATTCTGTCCAATAGTGGTCGTTAACTTTCACATCAGCCTCGACATTTTGGACAAAGCGGTTCAAAGGTCACCTTTATCCACCATTTCTGTGTGGCTACTAGGACTCCCATTCACAAGTTCCAGATATTTCTTTAAATTTTTTGGCGGTTTTTAAAAGGATTATGGCAATGATCACATTCTCAAAAGTCTGTCTGTCTGTTTTGATTGTTTTGAAGATGCTGGTTTTAGCTATAAAAAAACTGTAATAAATCTTACTAGGGCACAAGACAAAGAAAATTGCTTACATTACGGCCACAATGCCTTCGTCAGGGTCAAACGAACAAAAAAACAGAAAGGAAAGAAAGAGAGAACTAAGTGAAAAACATGAAAAAATAAATAAAAATGATACAGCTAGTGCACCGATGTGGCCACAATCGTCCTGGTGAAGACGAAAAAAAAATGAATAGAAGTGTAAAGAAAATAAATGGGAGATGTTTAGTTGGGGGGTGGGGTGGTTTGGAGAGATCGTTAACTATTTGAGGTGTTACAGAATTGACTAAGTGTCAAGAAACTGAGAGTTACGCAGGTATTGGCACCCAATGAACTTTTGCCGGGTCTGACGGCATTTCTCTCACGGGCAACCAACCTGTTACTTCTATCCGACTACCGAACTTTGGCACCATTGTTTGGTCAGGTCACTGAACGGTTGGTCTGACAAACGAGATAAACACTTGCTGTTTAGTGTAGCGCAGTGCTGGAGCAGTTAAATAGGAAATTTAGCGTTGTCTCACTCTGTCCATAGACTCGGAGTTAAGAACATCAATGGTTCTTAACAAAAGATCTGCCAGAGCTGAGATTTTGTGATGGCCTTTTACGATTTACATTACTAGGTCTCTACCCAGCTGGTGCTTACATTTCCACACACCTTCTCATGTCTTAATTTAGGGGCTCCGAACTTGGGTGCGCAGAGAAGCTTGTCACGGCGGTGCAGGGAATATTGCGTTTAAAAAAATAAATAAACAAAAACAAGCTGTATTATCCTATTCAAACATTTAAGAAGTAGTCGTTTTAATCAAAAGCAGTGGCGTACTAAGAGCATACGAGGGGGCGGTTCGCCCCTGGTGATAGCCAGAAATCAAAGGGGGAAAGGGGGGGGGGTGGTGTGCTATCAGATACTTTTATGATAGTCCTTACTGTTAAAAATATACTTGTAAGTGTGTACTTGTATGTGTGTACTTGTAAGTGTGTACTTGTCAGTGTGTTTATCTATGGAAGGAGGTGATGACAAAGATAGGATCCGTCCCAGGTACCAAATATTTGTAGTACTCCCCTGGTCAAAAGGATTGTGGATAAGAAAGACAATGATAGTCCTGTTCTCAATCAAACTCAAGGTCAATACAAGTCTGGACATTATATGCGGCTTTCTCTTTAAAAAACGATACCAAAAATACAACAGTTGGTTGACAAAAAAAACAGAATCAAAGATCTCACAAAATCATTTGAATGTATTCTGGTAAATTTTTAATTACTCTATAATACAAAAACATGTTGTAATGTACCGAATAATGTTTTTTTTTAATGAAACTTGTTAATTTATTCTCTCATGTGCATGTGAATGGTCAACTTTATGTTTGTTTGTTTGTTAAGGAAATGGGAGGCAAGTGGACTAGCGTCAGATGATCATTTATCTCCGCTCTTCCGCCATTTTGGTCTAAGCTGTTCAACATAATTGTCGGTTATAATCACTATATTTAGAGCCAATTTATTTTTTAGATCTGTGTTAATATGAGCCACCTGTCGTTATTTGCAATTGATTGTTGTTGGTGGTGACAGTTCATATTAAATTGTTGTCCCTTACTTTTCTTCCTGGCAGCTTTCACATGTCGTGTTGTTTGTAATACTTTATTGTTTATCTTTAATTATGCGTAGAGTAAAAAAAAAAATGTGGTTTATTATTTTAACTGGTGTGTTTGTTTTTATTTATTAATTATTAGCGCGTTTTGATTTTTTCTTTCATTTGCTTTCCTTAAAAAGTATTACTTTGATTATTATTACTATTAATATTGTCATGAGTAAACTTGAAAAGGCCCTTGAGTATAAGAGTGAGATCCATCTTTGTTTCATAGATCTGGAAAAGGCGTTTGACAGGGTCCCCTGGAGCAAACTTTGGGACTGTTTGGCATGGAAGAACATTCCAGCCCCTCTGATTCATGCTATACAGAGCTTCTACAAGTCTTGCAGAAATTATGTGAGGACAGCAAACCTGTCATAAAATTAACCGTGATACAACGTTAAAATATCTCCAAAGATAAAATGTAGGGATAAAAACTAATGCGTAAGCTACTAGAATACATGATCGCCCACGCCGCGGGTCACCACCCGCCATGGAAATTAACTTGTAGACGTGAAGGCAAAACGTTTACCCTTGGAACGGGAGGAGAACGGAGATCAAAAGGAAAAAATATGACTGAACACGTGCTTGAAACTAGAAAGGCTAAAAAGACGCAATTGGTGGGGAAAGGAGGAAAATTCACGTCCCCAAGTTGACACAAGGTAAAGAAATCGACAAAAGGGACCTTAGCTATTATACGCAACAGTCATTTCTTGGACGCTTTTGCGATAACTTAGTCCGTTTATTTGAATTCAGAGACGAACGCATTACAGAAGATGCTCGAAAATATTTCAAAAAACCAACTAACCTTGAAAAATAACTTTTTCTTAATAATAATGTTAGGAATATAAAACCTAGCTGGCCGGATGGCCCATCTTGAGCAGTGAAATAATATGCTTTCATTTATACAGACGGATAGATAATAAGAAAGATATTGACAAAAGACTGTGTTGTTCATATCAGCAAGCGTCTGCATTGAAACAAAAAATGTCACTAATTTTCAAAAACTGCGGCCTTGAGACTCAAGTGCTAAAATCTAGTTGGAATGAAAGAGAGGGGATGGGGTGGAGAATTGTGGCTAAAAATAACTTTAAAGGCAAAATTGTGTAGGGGAGGGCAGAGTTGGTTCAAAAAACAAGTGTGTTTTTTTGTGAAACGCAAGTAGAGACAGACGGACCAACAGACAATAATACATACTTGACTGAGGTATGACTGAAATGACTTTTTGGTAAGAGGTTTGAATTTGAAAAGGAAAAAAGGCGGTGATTGGCCATAGATGAATATATTATCGGCGCTCAGACGCGCATTTTTGCCATTCGTCATAAGTTGTCCTAGTAGACACAGTAAATAATTCAGTGGTGTATTTCCCAGAAGCTAATTGAAATATTTAGAGGGACGCCATACTAAAGCCAGCAGCTCAGCTGAGTTTTGCTAGCATTTAACTGTGTTCTATATTCATAATTCTGGTAAGACTGAAAGTATTTCTTTGTATATTTTAATATTTGTTTAATGTTTCGAGTGATTTGATACTGCCATATCAAAATCTATCCCTTACAACAAGTAAGGATTCGCTCTAGACCCCCCGCCCCAGTTCAGGGTCTAGAGACAAACAAAATACATAAACTCCAGCAAGGATTATGAAGGGCGGATCAAGTGTTGAGATCAGTGGAACATATCACCTATCCTATTCTATGGCAGAAAGCTAATGAACATATTTTAGAATATGTAGTCTGGGGGAACCTATCCTATGTGAAACCAACTTGGTAAGATGTGTTGTATGGTCAAAAAGATCTGACCCGTCTATGTGGTGTTGTTGTGTGTAGTGTTGTGTCCAGAAATGGTTTAGAGGATGGAATTCTGACACATGACCAATACTTTTATTGCAGAACTGTGAGTTTTTATTTGGCACCAATGTGGTGTCAAATGAGGTGTTGAGTAATACAAGAGTGGACCCGTGCAGTTTATATTTTGGCAGAGCAGCCTGATATTGCCCCCAAGCACGGAGAGGTGGGGCCACCTGATTCCAGCACCAGAGCTACTCATTCAAGATACGTGAGCGTCTGGCCTGCTGGAAATTCACCAACTCAACTTATTTTCTAACACACCAACTATAGTCCCATCAATAAATGGACAATGTGTAGTCTCCATAGACAGGGAGTGATGAGGCCACCCCAACAGCACATCCATTAATCGTTCTCCCCAGAAAAATTACAACTATAAACAGTAGTAATATTAACTAGTCTTGTAAAATACATATGTACACACCTTTCATTTATTATGCCATATATTCATGCATTTAATTCATAATTGCAAAACCTTTCATATGTTCTGACCAAAATAAAACCTTGGTTCAGAACAAATAAACTTAAAGAAAATTTATTATCAAAAATTTTACACAGCTTGAGTTAGTTCAGTGTGTTATAACATTTTATTAATATTATTAGACTTATTAAATATCTGTGTGTGTGTATGTAAACTACCACAACACATTACATATCAGTACCCTAGAATTTTAACGTAGCCACATTCATTAGTAAAAAAAGATAGGCGTGAGGTCGTAGTGGTAGCAAGAAGGGCCTTCTGTAAATCACTGATACATTTATCTCAGGAGCCTTCACAGCTGACCTCATGCATCACACTAGGTAATATCACAATCATACAATACCATCAAATCCACTACAAAACCATTAGTCAGAAGAGTTCAGGACCACCACTGGTGTAAGACAATGTGATATCCTGTCATCTTATCTTTTCATACTCCTCATGGACGATGTCATCAAGGCATGTAAGGAGAGAACAAGCAAGTATTCAGTGGGGTACTGGAAGATGAGACAGGTCTGTATTTCAGAGCTGGCATTTGCTGATGATGTTGCCCTGATTGCTAAATCAGAGGCACATCTCCAATCCAACCTGCAAGTCTGGATGGAAGAGCTGGAGAAGAGAGGGATGGTCATAAGCAGCTCTAAAACAAAATCCATGGTGATATCACGAGAAGAAAGAAGACATCAGATTAAGCTCGGAGAATAGGTCCTGGAGCAGGTCGACCACTTTTAATACCTCGGAGCTATTATAGACCGAAAGGGAGGCATCAAAGAAGAGTTGGCCACTCGAAAAGCAGCAGCTGGGAGACTTTTTCAGGATATAAATCGAGGATTCCTCAGCAAGAGAGAGGTTGGTAAGAAAACGAAGATGGCTGTATACCGCTCCACCTATGTCCCAGTCTTGACATATGGATGCGAGTCATGGGCAATGACTACAACCCAGAAAAGCCAATGAGGAAATGAGGTATCTGAGGAAGGTGGTTGAAGTAACAAGAAAAGACATGGTCCGCAACCAGACGATACGTCAAGGCCTAAAATCCCACCCCCTGCAGACCCAAGTAGAACAGCCCTAACTAAGATGGTTTGGCCATGTTTGTAGAATGAGAGAAGATCGGCTACCACGACAAGCATGGGAAACAAAGAGCCAGGGATCCAGACCCCCGGGACGACCCAGAGACCGCTGGGAGGACAACATTAGACAATCTTTGAAGGACCGAGGACTAGAATGGAACCAGGCCAGGAGGAAGAAAACCGATATGATAGTCTGGCGCTCTCTCTTCCAAATCTCTACACCTCACGGTAGAAGGGGAACGACTAAGCAAGTAAGTAAGTATGAGTAAACTCTATAATTTATTACCTCATATATTGAATATGGGGTACGTGATGATGTTCTAAAAGCCAAAGGCGTTCGGAGACAGTAAATAGTTGGGAACCCGTGCTTTCATTTCTCATATTAACAACATATACTCACCACTAATTCACGCACTAAACTACACACGGTCGTGAACTTGATGACATAACTTGCTACACTCAGCCAGTTCATGTTGCAACTTCGGCAGTACTTGCCACATTCATAGCTATGTTTGAATTAAAAAAAACTAACATTTAAAACAACTACCATATGTAACTATATAGTGCTTAATTCAATATAAAACATGAAAGGTCAAGGTAATCCCATAGCAGATACCGCCGTAGGGGAACTAAGAGTTGGAGACTTCACCATCTTCTTCTTCTTCCGTCCTTAGCCACCGACCGTCAAAGCAGTCAGTGGCCATTACGCCTAGTGGCGTCTTAGGGCAACAGCAGATAGGTTTTCTTTGTCATTATTTCCCATCACGCCTAATGGCGTCTTTAGGGCAACGGCAAATCAACCCATTTGCTGTTGTTTCCGTAATCGAAGTGACTGGCAAACGGGTGATCAGCCCGTTGTAAGACTTCACCATACTAGGTCCAAATTTATGAGGTGGAGTGACCAGTGAAGCAGAAGTTGTAAGTCCTTTTCATTATTATTTTATCGTTTTATTTTCATCAGAGAAACTAAAGTACACATAAAGGATATTTTCTTTAGTTTTTTTTTTTTTTTGGTTTTCGTAGAGTGTACCACTGGCAGAGTGGTAAGAGCACTTACTTCTCGCGGTAAAGTTCCCGTGATCCAGTCTCAAAACCTGGTAGCTTCACGCTCCAGTCTACCTAGCTGTAATTATAACCTGACTGCTCTAGAGTTAGGGAAACAATGGCAACGAGGAATTGAACTAGACAAAACACCTGTATCGTGTATAGTGAAGTCTCTAACACTTCACTCCCCTGCGACAGCTATATATTATATGGGATTACCTTTAATGTGTACTATAGCGATCAACCAGGAATGCTAAGATACTGTTGGCATCACTAAACACCAGGAGCGGACTGGCACTAATCTGGGCCCCCGGGAAAATAGGGGATTTTTTCGTGATATTTGATTAAGCTAGATGGAGGCTAGCAGAAAGTGGGCCCCTTACTGCTTTGAGCTCTCGGGCACTGCCTGATTGCCTGACCACTCATTCCGCCACTGCTGAACACAGTAAAATAGGACCTGAAGTACTTAAAATGCCGGACTGTAGTTTCAGAGAGCCTTGTTCCCAAGAAGTCAATCAGAAGTCAACAAAGATAGGAAACTCTTTACAGAGCGATACAACAGGAGGCAATCTGATCATCAGAAGAAGTCCCCCCATCAGACAAGTGTTTCGGCCCAGTATACTCCTTTACACTCTAAGGGGGGCGGGCCCACTTGGGTCATGACTCCCAAGCGTCTCAGCCTCCTGTTGTCTTGTATCGAAAATGAACCCATTTCACCCATGGCAGCAACCCCAATCCACAACTCCGCCAGCCGTGGAGGCAATCGTGAAAGTAACAAAGAGAAGAAAAATTATTCCGTTCGTTCCGTCGCACACACTGAGACACCATCGCGAAGCCGCCGAGCCTAGCCACTGAAATTCTGACACTGACACCTCCTATAATATACATCGCCTGTTGCCCCTCAGTCACAGCCCGCTCACTAGTACACCACAAAACTCAGCGTTTTGTGGACTTAGAAAAATTCCTGGTGTTTTCTGTACCGCAGCGTTTATTGTCACGATTTCCATTGCCCATTGCGGTTGTTCCACAGCCAGCCTGATGCCTTTTCGGCAGTTTCACTAAGCCTCTTCAGTGCCCTTGTTCTCGCCTGTCCCTTCAACCCCAACAGTTTCAATAGATCATACATTGATGCAGCCACAAGCCCTCTTGCGCCCACTTCAACAGCCATGACCCTTGTAGTGAACCCCTCGTGTCTCAGATCCGCGGCCAGATCACTATATTTGGCCGCTTTGAACGAATGTTGCTCGTCTAATCTGGATTCAAATGGCACGGTCAGTTCAATCAGTATGACCTGAAGCGTTGAAGAAGAATGAAGCACTATATCCGGCCGTCTCCGCGATTTCCTGATACTCTCTGGATATGCCCCTCGTCCAGGTAGGTCTACCGCCATCTCCCAGTCGTTTGCACAATCAAGAAGAGATGGTAAACTGCTACCTGGTTTACTCGGTTTGGGGTGTGCTGACTTTCCTGCCCTCAGAAAGTATGTATTTGCGGTGCTCGGCCTGGGTTTGCTGTTCGCCTTCATCCTTGCTAGATCTATTGTCGCAGCAAGCTCATTTAGCACTTTGTTATGGCGCCAGGTGTATCGCCCTTGCCCTAATGACACCTTACACGCTGAGAGCACGTGTTCGAGTGTCTGCCTCCCCTGGCACAGGGGGCACTGCTCATCATCCGACTTTCCCCATTTCACAAGGTTGGTGGCCGACGGCAGCAGGTCATACATTGATCTAACCACGAAGCTGAGCCTAAGAGGTGCCATATGCCATATATCATTCCATGTCAAGGACCTCTGCAGGGCTCCTTCCCATGTAGTCCATTGGCCTTGTTGGACCTGCTGCACTGCTTTTTGCAACCTCTTATCATTCTCAGCCTCTCGTATCTCATGAACAACCATGTCTCTGCGCTCCCTGCTTGATGCCTTGGACCACCAGCGGATGTCTCCATGACCAAATCCCCGTCTATTCGTCTGTGTGTATCCGATTACCTCCCTCAGTTTGAGTGACTCTTGGGCAGCATCAACAGCTTCTTCCACTCTCCACTTCCTTCCCGTTTTCAGTGTAGGCTGAATGGACTTAACCACGTCATCAGCTGACTCGCGTAGCATCATTGCAAGCCTTGCCTTTCCAACTTTGTACTCTTCAACAACTGACTTGAAAGGAAGCAGAAGTTTTGACTTTTTGCAGTACAGTGCTACATCTGACAGACCTGGTGGTACCCCTAGCCACTTTCTCATAAACTTGTTGACCTTTTGCTCTATAGCTTCGACTGTACTTGTGCTTATTTCATATATAAGCAGTGGCCACAGCAATTTCGGTATCAACATGAACTGGAGGCACCACAGTTTGAACTTTCCCAAGAGTCTGCTTTGGTCTATGATCTGTAGCCCTCTGTCTGCCATTTCTATTGTCTGTTGCACTGCCTTCGAGTCTTTTAATGAGGCATCGTACACCCTGCCAAGACTTTTAACAGGTTCCTCAATGACAGTAGGGATTCTTTGGTTGGAAACCACGAATATGTCTTCTGCTATCTTCCCTTTCCTGACTGATAGGCTTCTCGACTTCTTGGGTTTGAAGCTCATTCTGCACCAGCTGACTAGTTCATCCAGGCGTTCTAACATCCTCCGGGCCTGATGTTCATCTGATGTCAGAATTGTTGTGTCATCCATGAATGCTTTGAGCGGTGGCATGTGACACATTCCCCCAAGCTTTGGACCTATAGCCATTCCTTCGGCCGCATTGAGGATTACCTGCATAGCCATCACGAATAGTATCGGAGAGATGGTACACCCCATTGCAATTCCAACTTCAAGGCCAATCCACTTCGTTGTGTACTCTCTGGTTGAAAATCTGACAGCAAACCCTGCGAAATACAGCTTCAGCATTGCTGCAATCTCTTGTGGAACATGATACATTTCTAGGGCCTGCCACAACATCTGGTGTGGAACGGATCCATAAGCATTCGCTAGATCCAACCAGATTACATGGAGGTTTGTTCTGTCAGACTTTGCCTTTTGGATTGCTTCCCAGATCATTGTGGCATGCTCTAGACATCCTGGTGTACCTGGGATACCTCCTTTCTGAATGGTAGTGTCAATGTACCCATTTGCCAGGAGGTATGTAGTGAGTCTTTTCGCCATCACTGAGAAGAATATCTTCCCTTCCACATTGAGTAGTGAGATTGGCCTGAACTGACTGATGTCTGTGGAATTTTGCTCCTTCGGGATGTAGACTCCGTTCGCCTTTCTCCATTCCTTGCTTACAAGCTGGGCTTTCCACGCATTCTTTAGTAAACGGAGCAGTCGTTTGAGCACTTCAGGGCATCTCTTATACACCACATATGGAACACCATTAGGACCTGGAGCTGACTTGCACCGAGCTTTCTGGACAATGCTTTCTACCTCTTGCACCGTTGGGGGCTTGGTGTTAAATTCAGCTCCTGGCTTACTCGGCCATTTAAGGCCTGCCATGCTGCTGAGCGGCTCATCTTTGCGACCATCTGAATATGTCATTCCAAGGTGCTCTTCCAGGTCTTCTTTCTTGATGTTTAGCGTACCCGACCGTGGCTGCTCAAACAGTTCTTTGGCAAACTTGAAGGGCTCCCTGAAGAATCTTTCCCTATCCTTTCGAGTCTTCCTTCTCTTCCTGCACAACCTTTCTGCTCTACAAAGGGCATTATGTTGGCCTTTCAGGTGCTCCCAAACCTGTCGTAACCCTTCCTTCTCTGTGGCAACTGCGTTCTTGAAAAGTTTTCGGGCATGCTTCTTCTGTTTCCTGATTTCTTCTATTTTAATTTGTCTTCTACTTTTTCGTGGTGGGTTACTTTCCCTTGCCTCCCTCACTCCGAACACTTTGCGACAGTGCAGATATATTATGTCGCCGAAGATTTCCAGCTTCTTCTCCAAACTTATCTGCTTCAGGTTGTTATCCAACTCTTTTGCCAAGGCTTCGTCCAGCTGTTCCCAAAGCCCTTTTGCACTGGCAGGTGGAAACTTGATTGCATCTCTCTTCCCGTCCAAGAAGTGTGTGAGATCATCATCAGGCAGATCAACTTGAATGTACTCAGCACTGTGGATTGACTCCTGGCTGCGTTCTTCTAACGTCTTATCCGTCGAGACAGAGCGCTGTTGATCTCCCCCAGATGACCTCCCACACCCCTTTTTCGTTCGGTGGATTTTCATTCCTCTCTGAGTAGAGAACTCCCTACCACAGGCACATGGAAATTCCAGCCGTTGTTCAGAGCTCGAAGTCCGTGTAACGGGTCTGGTCGATTCCAATGAGGCGCCTGTGGATTCATCATTCTCCCCCCCCCCCCCTTTCGGTGAATCCTGGGGGCATCTATCACTGAATATCCCCGGAACGACTATTTCAGGTTATCACAGGCAAACAAACTTTTCGCTTGACTTTTCACGAGTGACAGATATCCTGTGGTATAACTGTCACCTATGCACGTGAACGACCAATATCCCGCCATCTGTCTCCAGGTCAGATCGTAACAACTGTTGTACGAAGTCAAGGCGGAGATAAGTCCTGGAGTGTGAGGTGTGTCACGTACCTTTCTTGAAAGCTCTGTAATGGTGATTTAAAAGTTACTTCCAATTTTTAAATTGTTTTTTCTTCACTCTTATATATCTAATTTATATGAAACAAATATTAAAATAAAGAGAATTAACTGTCATTATGTTACATAAAATGGTATAACATTAACGTCACAACTCAATGTGTGAGATCTTGTTTGATCTACACATGATTTCTGGCATCAATTTTTGCTATCTTTTGTAATGTCAGGTCATTAATCATTTTAAATTTCATTTTATTTTATGTTGTTTCTGGGAACAAAAAATAAAACACAAAACGTATCCAATACCATAATTCCCGCCGTAAGTACATCGGTCTGTCGGTCGGTCACATCATGCACACCGTCATTTGCGCACTTTTCTATTTTCGAGAGAGTAAATTAACTATCAACGACAGCTAAGAGGTGCAACTGTGGTTGAAAGTTAGACAACAATTGTATTGTTTCCCTTATATGTACTCTCCCGAAAGTAGAAAAGTGCGCAAATGACGTTGTGCATGAACAGTTTGATTATGGAAAGAAGCCAACAACACAGTTGATAAACATAACATGAACTGGAGACAGAAAGGTGCGGAGATGCAGATTAAATCAACAGACAATCAAGATACTCTTATGTCCAGTTTCATTCGGGAAACGGATTTAACTCATGATTTTCTTAAAAATAACCTTAAAATGTAAGTTTTTGAATGTTTCTTCAAGATAAAATTTTTATTTAAAGTATTGCAGACTATTATTATGCATCAAAATGATAAGATGGCTGCTATTAAAAACCTGTCAATTTTGACGGATTATTGCTAGTATATATATATATATATATATATATATATATATAATAATAATAATAATAGCCCCTTCAGTCATAACTGACTATGGGAATGCGCCCCTGAGGTGACAGCCCTCAGCTGCTTATTTTCCTGGTGCTCCTTTCGACGTTTTCTCCTCACCTCTGCTTCTTGTGTGAGCCTCTCTTCGCCCAGTCTGAGGTGGCGCCGTAAATAGCATCGCCACTTAGTGCGATCGGCAGCTTCATCCTCCCATGTTGCTGGATCCATGTCCAGTGCCCTCATATCTCTCTTGCACACATCTTTGAACCTCAGCTGTGGTCGCCCAACTGTTCTCTTGCCATCTGCTAATTGTCCGTAGAAGATATCTTTTGGGATGCGACCATCTTCCATGCGGCGAACATGGCCAAGCCAGCGAAGTCTGCGCTGTCTAAGAAGCGTATACATACTTTGAAGGCCAGCACGTGACAACACCTCGACATTTGTCACTTTATCTTTCCACGAGATGCCGAGGATGCGGCGTAGACACCGCAAATGGAAGGTATTGAGCCTTCTTTCTTGCTTAGCATAGGTCGTCCAGGTCCCGCTGCCATATAGGAGTGTGCTGGTGACGCAGGCATTATATACCGCAGCTTTGGTCTTCATTGTGAGTTTAGAGTTTGCCCAAACACGCGATGTGAGGCGGGCAAAGGTAGCTGCAGCTTTGCCAATGCGGCTGTCGATTTCTGTATCCAGTGAGAGTTTGTCATTGATGGTAGACCCTAGGTATGTGAAGTGGTGCACCACTGCCAATTCATAGTTATCGATAGTGATAACTGGTGCAGCACCCACATCCTGACTCAGCACATTCGTTTTCTTTAGACTTATTGTGAAGCCAAAGTCCTTGCATGCTTTAGTGAAGCGATTCATCAAGCTCTGAAGCTCCTGTTGGCTTTGAGTGACGACTGCAGCATCATCAGCGAACAACAAGTCTCTTATAGTGACCCTTCTGATTTTTGTTTTTGCCTTCAGCCTTGAAAAATTAAACAGACGGCCATCTGACCTAGTGTGAAGGCATATTCCTTCAGTTGCATCTCTGAATGTATGTTTCAAGAGTAAGGCAAAGAAGATTCCGAAGAGGGTCGGAGCCAGAACACAGCCTTGTTTAACGCCACTTCGTATATCAAAGGGCTGTGACGTGCTTCCAGCATATTGGACTGTTCCCTTCATGCCGTCATGGAATGACTTTATCATTTCCAGCATTTTAGAAGGGCAGCCTATTTTCAGGAGGATTTTAAAGAGTCCATCCCTACTAACCAGGTCGAATGCTTTTGTGAGGTCTATAAAGGCGATATATAATGGTCTTTTCTGCTCTCTTGATTTTTCCTGAAGCTGGCGGAGAGAGAAGATCATGTCTGTTGTTGATCTGCCAGCTCGGAATCCACACTGTGACTCTGGATATATGCGCTCAGCTAACTTGTGTAGTCGCATTAAGATGACTTTGGCAAAAACCTTACCAACAATACTAAGAAGAGAGATGCCTCTGTAGTATATATATATAAAATGGCAGTTATCTCTCATTGTCTTGACATCTGTTTCATGCATATTCTTCTTCTTCATCTTCTTCCTCGTTCGCCTTCAGACTTCCACATTTATGACTCTAATAAAGGCAGTAGTCAACTCAAGGTTCTCGACATCTCCAAACAGTTGTTCGTTGACAAATTAAAAATAGGCAGTGACTTTTCAATTACCCTGCATAAAGGTCGTTAGCTTGGAGAAAGGCGGTTAATGGAAAAAAGAAAATACAGCCATACATATCTGAAATACAACAATAAATTAGCTGCGTGTGAATTACCGAAAACACAAATAAATCTGCAATAAAGGAAATGAGGTCACACAGAAGCCAGTAACACAGAAAAGAAAACAAAAACAATCGTAGAAGGGGAAAAAACTAAAAATACAGCTATCTTCTTCTTTTCTCCTTCTCCTTCTGCGTTCGTCCTGAGAAGGACGTTCGTTACGTTGTGTCGCCGTTTACAGCAAAGCTGCGATATCTACGCCTTTCGGCCCGACACATCCGACTTCGGCACGGCATTTTTAGGACCGGGTTTGCCTTACCACAAACAGCTATCTGTCTGCGCCCCGTGTGGTTCTCGGGGCGTATCTGAACAGACAAAGATAGAGTAGAACTACTGCACCGTCAGGCATGTCGTCGTAAACGACATCCAATATGGGGGGTTGGCCATGGGACGTGCAACCTCATCATGTAAGACAAATTGCTACACAAACTACTGCTGTAAGAGCATGTGAATGGTTGGTACAGGCTTCCTGTGAGGGGACCAGCTGTAGTGTTGGCTCCATGGTCAGTAAAGAATGTCACGGACAATGATGATGGTGCTCTGTAAGTGCTTGTGTCTGTTCAACCAAGCAGACAGACAAATAAACAGATATGAATAGCGACACACGTGCAGATATGTAGAAAAAAATGTCAGACAAACTTAAGTGCATACACACTATCATCACCATCATCACCATGACCATGACCATCATCACCATCATCACAATCATCACCATCGTCAATATCACCATCATCACCATCATCCCCATCGTCACCATTATCATCACCATTGTCTTTGCGCTCCGTATTGGAATCACCATTGTAGCCCCTTGCAGGAAGCCTGCACCAAACATTCACATGCTGTCAGGAGTGGTTTCTGTATCAATCTGTTTTGAAGCAGACACATGGCAAGTCTGCTTGCCGCGTGCCACCAACTCAGTGTCTGTCCATAAAACAATTTTTTTCTTTGCGCGCGCGATTGGTGGAAGAGAGGGAAAAAAAAGGGGGGGGGGGGGGGGGGGGGGAGAGACAAGAAAAGAGATGTTAACAGCTCCATTGCAATACCACACTCAACAAATTTAAAAAAAACATTTGAATTCATTTGCAGCTGACAACACCTGTCATTCCGTGATTGATGTTTGTGATTGAAAAAGAAAAAAAAGAAAGAAAAAAAAACCACAACAACAACAACAGAATACAGTGTATGTGTATGTACATGTTCAATGGTTTAGCAAGTCAGCACATCGATTTGCAAAAGTCGAGCAATAAAAGGAGGTCGCTTTCAGTGTGTGCATTCATTTGACCCCGGAAGTTTTTCGGAGATTACAGCTGAAAGGTCATAATACAAAGAAAAAAAAAAAGAAAACACTGCGGTGCACATGACCGCATCCGCTCATTATCAGTCATAACAAAGTAGTGAAAGGCATCAAGCAGGGAGCGCAGAGACATGGTAGTTCAGGAGATACGAGGAGCTGAGAATGATAAGAGGTTGCAAAAAGCGGTGCAGCAGGCCCAACAAGGCCAATGGACTACATGGGAAGGAGCCCTGCAGAGGTCCTTGACATGGAATGATATATGGCATATGCACCCCTTAGGCTCAGCTTCGTTGTTAGATCAATGTATGACCTGCTGCCGTAGGCCACAAACCTTGTGAGATGGGGAAAGTCGGATGATGAGCAGTGCCCCTGTGCCAAGGGAGGCAGACACTTGAACACGTACTCTCAGCGTGTAAGGTGTCATTAGGGCTAGAGCGATACACATGGCGCCACAACAAAGTGCTAAATGAGCTTGCTGCGACAACAGACCTGGCAAAGATGAAGGCGAATAGCAAAGCCAGGCTGAGCACCACAAATACATACTTTCTGAGGGCAGGAAGTCCGCACACCCCAAACCGAGTAAACCAGGTAGCAGTTTACCATCTCTTCTTGACTGTGCAAACGACTGAGAGATGGTGGTAGACCTACCTGGACGAGGGGCATATCCAGAGAGTATCAGAAAATCGCGGAGACGGCCGGATATAGTGCTTCATTCTTCAGCATCGCTTCAGGTTATACTGATTGAACTGACCGTGCCATTTGAATCCAGATTGGACGAGCAACATTAGTTCAAAGCGGCCAAGTATAATGATCTGGCCACGGATCTGAGACACGATGGGTTCACTGTAGGGTCATGGCTGTTGAGGTGGGCGCAAGAGGGCTCGTGGCTGCATCAGTGTATGATTTATTGAAACTGTTGGGGCTGAGGGGACAGTCGAGAACAAGGGCACTGAAGAGGCTTAGTGAAACTGCCGAAAAGGCATCGTGCTGGCTGTGGAACAATCGCAATGGGCTATGGAAAGCGTGACAGTAAACTCTGAGGTACAGAAAACACCAGGAATTTTTCTAAGTCCACAGTACGTTGAGTTTTTCATTGTACTGATGAAAGGGTTGTGACTGACGAGCAACAGGCGGTGTATATTATAAGAGGTGTTAGGCACAGAATTTCAGTTGCTAGCGCGCAGTGGCTAGCCTCGTCGGCTTCGCGCAGGTGTGTTCGTGTCTGTCCTTAGTTGTGTGTGACAGAACGAACGGAGTAATTTGTCTTCTCTTTGTTACTTTCACAATTGCCTCCACGGCTGGCGGAGTTGTGGATTTTAAGCTGCTACCAAAGTGAAATGGGTTAATTTTCGACACAAGACAACAGGAGGCTGAGACGCTTGGGAGTCATGACCCAAGTGGGCCTGCCCCCCTTAGAGTGTAAAGGAGTATACTGGGCTGAAACACTTGTCCGATGGGGGGAACCTCTTCTGATGATCAGATTGCCTCCTGTTGTATCGCTCTGTAAAGAGTTTCCTATCATCTTAATAGCTTATTTTAGGGGTCCTCCACATATGACATCACGCAGTGAGGGATCAACATTTTGTGACGTCGTGTCAAGATAGGGGAGGTGGTTTCGAAAATATGACGTCACACAAAAAATATACAAGTCACACTTACTTCTTTCATAAATGATGTTTCTCCTTTTATCTGCAATAGTTAACTTTTATCCGCAATACTTAACTTTTATCCGCAAAAGTTAACGTTTATCCGCAATACTAAACCTTCATCCAGGACATGAAGACTTGGCATAAAGCATATGCTCCTTAGAGAGTTGTAAGGTGATGATGATGATGAGGATGATGAAGATGATGATGATGATGGTGATTGTCGTGAAATATTCTAATCCACATATATAAATTATTAGGTAAATATAAAGCCTAACAAATAAAATTAATAAAGAGAAGAGCAATGGGAAAATAACAGTGCTGTCACAAAGAATGTACTCGAAATCCCCCTTGTTTTCTGCTTCGTCTGCAAATTGTAACGCTTTCACGTTGATATAAAAGCTTACTGTATTATTACCCGCCTTCTTCAATGAAACGTGTGCTGCATTTCTAAGAAAAACATTGAGACGTACTGCGTAATGACCTAAATTAATCCTAACATTAATTATACTGCGTTACCAAAACGAACGAACAGATGGACAAAAGGATAAAGAGAGAGGGGAGGGCTGAAAATCAGGAACGCATGCAACACGCGTCGCGCGATACACAAATGCTGCCATCACGCGTGTAAGACTACAAGCACTAACTTTTTTTCAGACGGACAGTGATAAAATACACTACCCTTTCCCAGAGTTAGGTTTATAAATCATAAAAAAAAAACTCTTATTAGAAAAGATAACATTAGATGGGTTTACGGTTGAAAACATAACAGTACCCAGACAGCACATCTTCGAAACAGGAGGTAGAAGAAATTGCATATTTTGAATGCAGCCACGTAGCTCCTTTAAATTTGTATTTTTGGGTTCCTTAGGGCTTGCTGACAAATAATATGTAAAACGTTACGCAAATAGTCCAGGAATTAATAAATTATACCCAGAATAAAATATTGGGGGTGCCTGACAGCCTAAAATCATTTCTGCTCATAAGATTTTTTTTTATAACGTGTTTGAAAAAAATTTACGTTACAGAAATAGCCTACCATGTAAACTCCAAATTGATTGGAGCGCAACAAATGAAAGCCTAACCACGATTGGTCGGGCTATAAATACTATCTTGGTTGTTAGGGGAAACGGGGAAAGGTAACATTTTTTCAAACACTTGTCGAAACGGGGATCATTGGTCAGACTCGCTGATATACACACTTGGGAGCGTTAGTTCGAAACCACTTGTTTAAATAAGATTGATAAAGCATCAGTGCGTTGAAGCCAGCTTATATTTGGCTAAATAAAAGCCTGGAAGATAAGCAGATGGGAATTTGTGCCAGTTTGTGCCAGAATTCATTGCTAATCAACGTATCTGTGTTTATTCGTATGAATTGTGGGACAGTGGTCTTGATGGTACTGAGCAGCACCTGGTCAGAGCTTTGCTGAATCCAGTGTCGGACAGCATACTCCTTGGTCCTTTTAGCTATCAGTGAGGTGTCTCCAGAGCCCAGAGGAGAATTCGAGCAGAGGAGTCCTTTCCTGCCGCCATCACGCCAGATAAGCTAACTTGGCCAGCTGAGCTCAACATTATGTCCCCTCATCTTGAAATGACTTTATAAAATTAACATTAAGAGGGGAATTTACTTGTCTTAAAATCAGGAACTGTGAACATCTCCAATACTAGTCCATAAAGACAAACTATTGAAGTCATGATGACAAATACCAACAGAGCTTGAACAAAACAAAACCAGTATTACCTCATTTTACTACTACACAACTGACACACATAGAATATTTGTAATAATATATGTCACTACAATATTCATATTAAATACATTCTGTACATAACTTGTAATTTAAATTGATTGTGATTCCTGGTTCCCTTGTAGTTGAATCAGGACACATATTCATTCATGCCAGTAATGAATACATATTGTTATTTGAAAAGTTACGATTGACTTCTTTAAGATATTCTCATAGAGTGTTATATGTATGTGAGTGTCACAGTGTTGTTAAGAGTAGTGGATTAAATTAAATTGTTTATCTGTCTGTTGTTGTGACTTACACTTCATCATACACATACCCTAGACACATAACGTAGCATCACACTATTCCAGAATAATTCTGACTGAGATATAGAGATATGTGGTAGCAAGTAAGGTTATCTATAATACACTACTCTTAATAGATATAGATACCTTCACAGCTGATCTCAGTCAGTACACTAAGTCCCCTATAAATATTTATAACATCCCACTTCACCACATATATTGGGGTCTCGCTCTTGGGATTTTGAATCTTTCCCTATTAAAAATATTGGGGGTAATTCACTTCAGGGAATATAAGAATTAAAAGGTATCCTTGGGTGGAATTAAATAAGGTTGAGCTCACGGTGCCTGTGTTGTCCATTAGAGATTGAATTGTTGGTTAGACATTTTATAAACTTACCGGATAGACAATGGCGGACCTGGCCAAATTTCGATCTGCTGCGGTTCAGACTGCAAAAGAGTTAGGATTAGATGGGCAATTTATGGTTGCCTATGTCACGACGGAATGTGACAAATTTATTGAACGCGAAGAAAGAAGATTAGAAAAAGAGGCCGAAAGAAAGTTAGAGGCTGAGACTAAGAGGTTGCAAGCTGAGGCTGAGACTAAGAGGTTGCAGATTGAGGCTGACAAAGAGGCTAAGAAATTGGAAGCAGAAAGAGAAGACAAAAGATTAGCTGCAGAAGAGAGGAAATTAGCTGCAGAGAGGGAAGCAGAAAAGGAGGAGAAAAGATTACAAAGGGAACATGAATTACGACTAAGGGAGTTTGAGTTTCAAGGCCATGCTCCTGAAAATGGTGCCAGTCCCTTTGCCTCTGATGCTACGGTTACTCAAGGAGCCTCAACCTCAGCTATGAATTTTCATTTAGATCATTTTGTTGAGAAAGACGATGATATTGAGAGCTACCTAAATAGGTATGAACTATTAGCTACCACGTATGGGTTAGAGAGAGAAAGGTGGAGCTTAAAGTTATCTCAGGGACTTCGTGGGGCAGCTTATGAAGTTTTTGCAAAAATGAGCAGAGGTGATCAGGAAAATTATGACATGCTAAAGCAGGCTCTTTTGTTAAGGTATGAAAAGAATGCAGAGTTTTACAGGAAAAAATTTAGGAATGCTAAACTACTGTCAGGTGAAACCTATCACCAGTTCTCTGCACGAATAGAGACATACTTGGAGAAATGGACTTCTCTGGGGAAAACCCAAGATCTTAAGGAAATGGTCCTTATAGAGCAACTAAGAGAGTCCATGGCTCCAGACCTGAGAAAGTTTCTCATGGAACAAGGTGCAGAGAGGCTGGGTGAGTTGCTAAATGTTGCTGAAAGGTATCAAGCAGCTCAAGCAGAGGTAACAGGTAATAAAAAGAAACAAGTGGATAACTTTAGGGCACCACAGAACTTTAATAAATTTGATCCTAAGGATCAAAATAAAGGTAAGCACCAATTTGATAGGCCACGGTATGACAATAAAAATAAATTCCCACAATTCGATGAAAGGAAATATAATGAAAGAAAATCTTTCAACCAAGGAAAAAGGTGGTGTAAGAATTGTCAGATGGACAATCATGACACTGACCGTTGCAGAAGGAAACCTGTGTATATGGCAACCCTTCAGGTCAGGTCGACCTCAAGACAGGAGGAGGATATTATGTTACATACCACTCCAGAAGAGATGAGGAAGGCACAGGCTGGGGATAAAACACTCAAGCCTTGTTTCAGAAAATTGTCAACTTGTCATACAACTCCAGGCAAGGGAGATTTTTACATGAAAAACAAGTTGATGTATAGGAAGGTCGGAACTAGATCCCATGGTCACGGACAGCTGGTTCTTCCAAAAAGATACAGGACAGAATTAATAAGGAGCCTACATGTGAAACCAGATGGGGACCATGAGAAGATAGGTACCATCATTCAAAAGGTGGCTCACAATTATTATTGGCCCAAAGCAAGATGGGACATTGAGAATTTTGTAGAAAGGTGTAGCATAGCACATGAGGGAACACCCACAAGTGGGAACATGGATCAGGACCTGGACACGCCACGGGGCAAAATTAGGCCTGATAATAAAAAGAAAAATAGATTTGATAAAGTGGACCAAATGGAATGGGAAGCCCCTTTTCACGGACAAGCTTCACTTAACTGTTTTACAATGGCCACTATGCGGAGAGTGCAAAAAGATGTCTTACCCCAGGATAAGCCGAAAATCCCTCAATCGGACTTAAACAAACTGGAGGAAGAGGATGTAGGGAGGAAATCTCTCATCAAGAATTTTAAGAGGGGAGAAAGCCCCAAAAGAAAAATTGGTAGCGGTCGTTTTGTGCATGAAAATTCTGGGAGGAAAAATCATCACTATAAAGCTTCGAGTGGAAGAGACCATACCGGTGCATGGACAAATAGGTCCACACAATTAAAGGTCCATATGTAGCTTTGTTAAGAACGTGGACTGATGAAAAGGCAGAGGAAAACATTACATCTTCATACCAATATGTGAATGAGCTGACCACTCGGTTAAAAACTGGCTGGAAACTTGCCAATGAAAATTTGAAACAAGCCAGGAAGAAACATGCTGCCTATTATAACAGGAAGGCGAAAGACAGAAATTTGGCTGTGGGAGAGAAAGTACTGCTTCTTTTGCCCGGGAGTCAGAATAAGTTACAAATTGGATGGCAGGGTCCATATACAGTTCTAGAGAAGGTGTCTAGAACAAATTATAAGATAGATAAGAAGGGGAAAGAAAAAAATCTATCATGTGAATCTCCTGAAGAAATATTTGGAAAGAGAACATCAGGAAGAGACACACTTGTTGACCTTGTCCATCGCCATGGAGATGAAAAATGAACCACTTTCATCATTTGAATATCCATTACACCCCTGTGAGACAGCAGCACAGGTGAAAATCAGTACACATTTAACGAAAACTCAGAAAGAGAGAGTGCAACAGGTTCTAAATAATCATGCAGAGGTGTTAACAGACCGACCAGGGCATACAAACCTATTGGAATATGATATGAAACTCATAGACTCCACACCTGTCTGTATGAAACCATATTCGATTCCGTTTGCTAAGGAAAAAGCTTTGAAGGAAGAGATAGACTATCTATTGAAGGAAGGAATTATTTCGCACAGTGAGTCTTCGTATAGTTCCGGTGTTGTACTCTTAAGGAAGCCCTCTGGAGAACATAGACTCTGTATAGATTACAGGAGACTGAATGCTATTACAGAAGGACAGGTGGATCCATTGCCGGATACAAATCAGCTGTTTGCCAGACTAAATAAAGCTAAATATTTCTCAAAAGTGGATCTGAGTAAAGGATACTATCAGATTCCAGTAAAGCCTGAGGTTAGACCATACCTAGCTTTTAGTACCTCAGAAGGACACTATGAGTTTAATAGATTGCCATTTGGATTGAAGAATGCGCCTAGTGTCTTCTCTAGAATGATGAGAAAATTATTGGATCCTCTGAATAATCCCTGTATAACAAATTTTATGGATGATATCCTTATAGCAACAGAAACATTTGAGGAACACATTGACTCTCTGAACATGCTGTTTGATCGACTTAGGGAGGCAAATTTAACAGCCCGTCCAACCAAATGTTGCGTTGGATGTAAAGAATTGGAATTTTTGGGACACACAGTTTATCAGGGAAATATGACCCCTGACCCAAAGAATTTAGAAAAACTACAGAAAGCCCCGAGACCACAAACCAAGAAGGACGTGAGATCCTTTGTCTCATTATGTGGTTTCTACCAGAAGTATATCAAAAACTTTAATTCCATATGTGCACCGTTAACTGAATTGACACGTAAAGGACTTCCAGATCGCATTACATGGACACCACAATGTGAAATGACTTACCAAGAATTGAAGGAAAAGCTCACAAGTAAACCCATTTTGAAATTACCTGACTTAAGTCAAGAATTCATAGTAAGGACGGATGCAAGTAATATTGGGTTAGGTGCAACTCTACTACAGAAATCAGATGCATTGGATGGGGAATTAAGCCCAGTGGCATATGCTAGCAGAAAGTTGAATAAAGCTGAAATCAACTACTCAACTAGCGAAAAAGAATGTCTTGCAGTAATATGGGCAATAAAGAAATTCAATATTTATCTATATGGGAAGGCATTTAAGTTGCAAACAGATCACAAACCTTTATCGTTTCTAGCACAGGCTAAGCATGAGAACTCTAGGTTACTCCGATGGTCTTTACTTCTGGCTCCATATAATTTTAGCATTGAGTATATATCTGGAAAAACCAATTTGGGAGCGGATTTTTTAAGCCGCCATCCGTGTGATGAGAATCACCGTAAACACCAGCAATAATAATAAATTTCTCTATGTGTATATAGAATAAAGGACTGACATATAATGTCTGTTTTAAGAGGGGAGGTGTCGTGAAATATTCTAATCCACATATATAAATTATTAGGTAAATATAAAGCCTAACAAATAAAATTAATAAAGAGAAGAGCAATGGGAAAATAACAGTGCTGTCACAAAGAATGTACTCGAAATCCCCCTTGTTTTCTGCTTCGTCTGCAAATTGTAACGCTTTCACGTTGATATAAAAGCTTACTGTATTATTACCCGCCTTCTTCAATGAAACGTGTGCTGCATTTCTAAGAAAAACATTGAGACGTACTGCGTAATGACCTAAATTAATCCTAACATTAATTATACTGCGTTACCAAAACGAACGAACAGATGGACAAAAGGATAAAGAGAGAGGGGAGGGCTGAAAATCAGGAACGCATGCAACACGCTTCGCGCGATACACAAATGCTGCCATCACGCGTGTAAGACTACAAGCACTAACTTTTTTTTCAGACGGACAGTGATAAAATACACTACCCTTTCCCAGAGTTAGGTTTATAAATCATAAAAAAACTCTTATTAGAAAAGATAACATTAGATGGGTTTACGGTTGAAAACATAACAGTACCCAGACAGCACATCTTCGAAACAGGAGGTAGAAGAAATTGCATATTTTGAATGCAGCCACGTAGCTCCTTTAAATTTGTATTTTTGGGTTCCTTAGGGCTTGCTGACAAATAATATGTAAAACGTTACGCAAATAGTCCAGGAATTAATAAATTATACCCAAAATAAAATATTGGGGGTGCCTGACAGCCTAAAATCATTTCTGCTCATAAGATTTTTTTTATAACGTGTTTGAAAAAAATTTACGTTACAGAAATAGCCTACCATGTAAACTCCAAATTGATTGGAGCGCAACAAATGAAAGCCTAACCACGATTGGTCGGGCTATAAATACTATCTTGGTTGTTAGGGGAAACGGGGAAAGGTAACATTTTTTCAAACACTTGTCGAAACGGGGCTCATTGGTCAGACTCGCTGATATACACACTTGGGAGCGTTAGTTCGAAACCACTTGTTTAAATAAGATTGATAAAGCATCAGTGCGTTGAAGCCAGCTTATATTTGGCTAAATAAAAGCCTGGAAGATAAGCAGATGGGAATTTGTGCCAGTTTGTGCCAGAATTCATTGCTAATCAACGTATCTGTGTTTATTCGTATGAATTGTGGGACAGTGGTCTTGATGGTACTGAGCAGCACCTGGTCAGAGCTTTGCTGAATCCAGTGTCGGACAGCATACTCCTTGGTCCTTTTAGCTATCAGTGAGGTGTCTCCAGAGCCCAGAGGAGAATTCGAGCAGAGGAGTCCTTTCCTGCCGCCATCACGCCAGATAAGCTAACTTGGCCAGCTGAGCTCAACATTATGTCCCCTCATCTTGAAATGACTTTATAAAATTAACATTAAGAGGGGAATTTACTTGTCTTAAAATCAGGAACTGTGAACATCTCCAATACTAGTCCATAAAGACAAACTATTGAAGTCATGATGACAAATACCAACAGAGCTTGAACAAAACAAAACCAGTATTACCTCATTTTACTACTACACAACTGACACACATAGAATATTTGTAATAATATATGTCACTACAATATTCATATTAAATACATTCTGTACATAACTTGTAATTTAAATTGATTGTGATTCCTGGTTCCCTTGTAGTTGAATCAGGACACATATTCATTCATGCCAGTAATGAATACATATTGTTATTTGAAAAGTTACGATTGACTTCTTTAAGATATTCTCATAGAGTGTTATATGTATGTGAGTGTCACAGTGTTGTTAAGAGTAGTGGATTAAATTAAATTGTTTATCTGTCTGTTGTTGTGACTTACACTTCATCATACACATACCCTAGACACATAACGTAGCATCACACTATTCCAGAATAATTCTGACTGAGATATAGAGATATGTGGTAGCAAGTAAGGTTATCTATAATACACTACTCTTAATAGATATAGATACCTTCACAGCTGATCTCAGTCAGTACACTAAGTCCCCTATAAATATTTATAACATCCCACTTCACCACAGTGATGATGAGTAGTTAACTAATTTACATTAGGTTGTTTATTTCCAGTATTACAACAACAACAAAATAGAGATTAAACAAAGAGGTAGGGAGGGTTAAGAGATTTGTGACGTCAGTTAAAAGGAAATTAGAGTCTTGGTTTTTGTGACGAAATGTCACAAGACAGGGGGGAGGGGTTTTCTTTAATCGACTTCTGGGGTGAGGGCACGTCCCAGGCGATGTTGCAGGGGTAACCGCTCCTAACGTAAAGGTAAGGATCTTCACAACCTGTCAAGTATTGGTTCCCTGACACTAGCGCCTTGTCTAAATCTGTCCATTCCACGGACCCTTCCCTTTTTTCTCAGTAATTTTACCTTCCCTGAGCATCAATAATAAACCAAGTGGATATGATAAATAATCATCGTTAATTCAGGTAATCCGATGGAAAAAATGTGGCATCATATGAACTTGGACATCCACCAGCAATTTTCACAAGTTATTATTGTAAAATATAGAATGATAAAATGTACAACTTACCCCAAATAACTTTGGGCAATACAGACTTCTGGGTTAGTGAAATAGTTTCGGCAACTTCGTTAAGATGCCTCTTACACGTGGTCTCGGGTATTACTTTATAATAGAATCCCACTATGTCTTCGCGTTCAAGGATGCCGGGCTTTCCGTATTAGTAAATGCAGATAATTGACGGAGCAGTCAGTAAACTGTTTCAACATCTCGCCAGTTAAGTAATTTTAATCTGACCACAGCAAAAAAATTCATCACCCATACAAACCACCACCATAACCATTTTCAGCGAAGAAAAGCTCAACAGTTCAATTCACTATCATCCCTTATTTATTTACTCATGTTAAACAATAATTAATTATTGAGTGTGTTATATGCATCTACTAATTCACAGATGTCTTAATTATTCAGAGATATGGGCACACGTATGAATCAGTTATCTTAAAAAAAAAAAATATATATATATATATATATATATATATATATATATATATATATATATATATATATATATATATATATATATATATATATATATATATATATATATATATATATATATATATATATATATATATTTGACGCTGACATAGAGTCTGCAAAACACTGATGTTTTCGTTATATTGGTGAAAGAACGGCGGCTCTACAAGTAACCCGCGGTGTATTATATGTGGTGTCAGTGCAATCAGATTTCAGTTGCCAGATCGTAATGGCTTCACGCTTCGTTGGCTTCACTCAGTGTGGGAGTGGTGTGCTGCGGAACAACCGCAATAATTTGTCTTCACGTTGTTACTTTCACAATTGCCTCCGGCTGGCGGAATTGTGGATTTTAAAGCTGTAACCAAGGTGGAATGGGTTCATTTTCTGCACAAGACAACAGGAGGCTGAAACACTTGGGAGTCATGATCTAGGGGGGCCCGTTCCCCCCCCCCCCCCCATAGAGTGTAAAGGAGAATAAAGGGCCGAAACACTTGTTCGAAGGGGGGACCACTTCTCATGATCAGATTGTCTCCTGTTGTATCGCTCTGTATAGAGTTTCCTATATATATATATATATATATATATATATATATATATATATATATATATATATATATATATACACACACACACAACAGAGTTACTTAAGTAATACTTTACTGAAAATAAATCAGTTGGGTGCTTAGAAACGATTTAGTATATCTTTATCTTCATAGAAGGGGCGGGCAGATACAAAGTTTACGACAGCCTTGAACAATTCAGCGTTGTGCTTAATTTATGAAATATCCTATGAAGGCTCCCAAACATAGAAGCACCATCCTTCTATTTACAACTCTGCCAAGAGCAATCTTGAGCGGAGGTAGCTACCTTTAATGACCCTCATTGTATACTCTAAATTTTGGCCATTGTTGGACCATCACTTCAGAGCAGGGGAGGCAATCCCGTGACAATGACGCAATTTGCTTGCTTGTATATCCCTGTTAGCTTCTGTGTGTTGTTATACAGTTCTCTAATATTTCCTTCGGCTACAGGATCTTCTGCCTTTTTGCCAACTCCTGAATATATTTTCTTATTGTTTCTTTTGATGCTTCTTCTTACTTCTTTGTTTGCTTCTGTAAACACTTCTTGAGCCTTGGCTTTGGAACTTCTGGTTTTGCTTGTGTTTAAATCTGCTTTCTTGTTTTTTTCTATCTTTAATCTTATTAATGATTTCTCTTGTTATCCATACTTTTTGTTGTGGTTCCCTTTTCCCCAGTATTTCTTCGCATGTCTCATTCCATATTGTTTCGATTTACTGCCAGTGGTCTTCTGTAATCACTACATCTTCCAGCTGTTGGAGCACGTGGTATTTGTTGGATAGTGTTACCGTACATTTGTCTCTTGTTTCTTGATTTATTTGATGTCCTACATTAAATTAGTGCTAGCAGCATAGAATGTAATGGCTGCTTTTATTCGAAGATTTGTGCTAGCAGCAAAGAATGTAATAATGGCTGTTTTTATTCGAAGATTAGTGCTAGCAGCATAGAATGTAATGGCTGTTTTTGCTCGTTTATTTCCTGTGATCGTTAACGTAGGAAATTTCTTTGTTGTTTTCTTTTTGTCCTAGTAAGACGCAAATTACCTTTTTTCGTCCATCCTGTCTTCCATCATATCAACCTTTTGTGTATATTTTATCTTCCGCCATACTAAATTGTACTGGCAGTTTGATTTTTCTTCCACCACTTCAAATTTTAATTTATAGTTTTTCCAGCATATTAAATTTTGGTGTAATAATTCTTGCATCCTTTCAGTCATTGGATTATACATTATATTTTAATTTAACTTCTTTCATCAAATTAAATTTAAGATTAATATTTCTTTCATCATATCACATGTTGGTTTAATACAGCTTCTCGCCATATCAAATTTTAACTGATCGGAAAAAAACGGACAAAAACCAATGGATAGCGTTGAAAAGAACGCGCATAGAATACATCAGCTGATGGTATTAGAAAGTTGTCTTTGTTCTAGAATGTCCAGGGTAAGTGAAACAAAGGGGGGAAGGAAAAACACATGTTGAAGAGAAAGAAGAATAAATGGAGAAAGAAGATATGGAGAACACCTTGATCGGATGGTACCGGAAAGGAAGATTTGGTTTGAACTTCTCGAAGGCCTATGCTCCACAACTACATCTCGCATCAAGACCATAGAGATAAATAAATTAAAGTGGTTTGGCCATGTTTTGAGAATTGAGCCCGATCCATTGCCACTTCACGCCTACAACAGTAGAAGATCTGGTTTCAGGGCATGAGGAAAACCAAGAGGCAGATGGAAAGACAACATCACTGACATTCTACAGCAACACGGGGTTACATCAGCCAATGCGACACACGTGGCTCAGAAACGCTACCTTCAGCTCCTGACTACGTTCCACTGCAGAAGTGGCCGACAAAGTAAAGGTCAAAGTAAGTATTGCCAAATTTGACGACTATCCGCAGGTACTGGAATTCAATGAACTCTGCATCAGCACTTCTCACTATAGGAGTTGCAGTCATCAATGTAAATCTCGTAGAAAACTCGTGACCATCAGTTTAAGTTAACACTGCTGACGCCATGACGAGAGCGAAGAAAAATGTGTTCTCTGTTCTCACCTGGCGAGAGTGTGAACCACTTTAGTCTTGTCTAATATTTGCAATCCCTTTTAATAGCTCCCAGACCGGCGTTTTCCAAGTTTGTACCACCTCTTCAGCTCTTTTCGCTGGCGGAAATAATGAAACGCAAAATTGAAATAATGTTTGATAATAAATTTATTAGCCGAACTTGATGCTTCAAAATAGAAAGACATCAATTAAGTTCCCAAAGTGCACAGCATGTTTGGTACGGATTTAAGCAAATGGATATCATGAGCTATGTGTACCACGATACTATGGACGAAGATGATGTATATTTCTCCGTTAACTCTTCTGCTATTGGTTCTCCTGTATGTCGTTTTCATGCATAATGTGACCTGATGAAGATATTTTGACGAAACGTTCAGATTTTCTGTTTTGTATCTTCATAAAGGTAATATCTTATTCTTTTTAAAGTGGTATTTATTCTAGTGACCTCTGCCCTCAAGTGTTCGTCTGTCACACCTTATAATGTCCGAAATACACTTTTCTTTAAAAAAAGGAGATAAACGCTGGTTTCATACCAGATACTGCCGTAGGGTAGTGAGGTCTTAGAGGCATCACTATACTAGGTCTCATCTTTATGGGTTGGGGTGACCGGCTCCCTTTTCTCGCTGTCTTTGCGTTCATTAGTTCAATAACAGAGTCAGGTACCCATTTACAGTTTGTAGACTGGAACATAACGCTTCGAGAAGTAACCGCTCAATCTACCCTGTCACTTAACACCTACTGAATTATAGATGTGCTGTCTCTAATTTCGCTATTTATATCATCTAATGTCCGCGTGTATATCCTTGGGGTCTCTGATGAGGCAAAGATAGAATTGGACTACCGTTCCCTCAAGCGTTTTGTAAAAGGCGACAATATTAGGTTTTGTATGAGGCTGGCAACCTCAACACGTAAAACGAAATGTTGCAGAAACCACTGCTACAAGGACATATGAATGCTTCTAGCGCAGGGGATCAGCTGTAGTGGGGTTTTCACGCTCCATAACAAGCCAACAATGGAGACGAGGACGGTGATAATATTAGTTGGTATATGTGTAAGTGCAGAGGATAGTGAACAGAACAAATAGAGAATGACATAGAGAATGACATAGAGAATGACATAGAGAATGACATAGAGAATGACATAGAGAATGACATAGAGAATGACATAGAGAATGACATAGAGAATGACATAGAGAATGACATAGAGAATGACATAGAGAATGACATAGAGAATGACATAGAGAACAACAAAGTAGCAGCAGTAAGGTCATTTTCATAAATACTATGGAGGGTCTACCCTCTTTAGTTCTAACTAACAAAAAAGAAACAAAGAAGTCAACGCGAAGATAACATTCATCATTGTGCAACCATAGCAGAATCAACCACGAGAAGAATCATAATTTATCATCTTTTTGTTTTTAATCCCTACGCACCGTCAAACCCTTTGACCACTGCAATTGTTCCTCTTACAGAAAGCTTGCACCGTTTGTTCTTGAAGTGATGGTTTCTGGAGCAATATGTTTTACATGACGAGGTTTCTGTCCTCATGCCCAACCTCATATTAGTTGTCGTTTATTACATGTCGGAGGGAGCAATAGTACTATTATGTTCTTGTATCCTTCATTCATAACCCTCCACTCCCAAAGGAGCATAGGCCTTCAACAAACACATGCCAAGTCCTCCTGTCACGTGCCATCATCTCAAGTTCTTTCCACGTTCTCCTTATCATTTTCACCTCTGTTTCCAGCTCTCTTCTCCATGTGCTTCTTGGTCTACCTCTGCTTCTCTTGCCCTGGGGGTTCCAGAACAAGGACTGCCTTGTAATGCTATCAACAGGTTTCCTCAGTGTCCTTGTATCCTTGGAGATACTTATTTTGGGGCATGTTATGAGAAGGGGAAAGCTTGAATATATCGTAACAACAGGAAATTGAATTGAAGGAAAAAGAGATAGAAGACAAAGAAAGCAAATACTGGACAGTTTGACATCGTGGCATGGAAAGAAGTCAACAACAGAATAGATAAAATGTACTGGAGACAGAAAGTTGTGGAGAGACATGATCTCCTACACCACTAGGCATAGTACTTGAAGAAGAAGATCCTTAGAGACCCCCGGGAAACTACACTAGGGTTATAGAAGAATAACAATAACAAATTCAACACAAACTTTGACTTATGACCCGGATGAAGAAGAAATAAAACAAATAGTTTATATTTATTTATATTACAAGAAGAATACCTTGTCCCTGCATAATAAATATCACGTGGTATGCCTGACTGTCCAGAGTTAATTCTAGGAGTTTCTGATAACACGAAGAAATAATCAGATTACTGCTCCCTCGCAGAGGCGTCCCTCAAGTATTTGGCACCCGGGGCGGATTATACCCTTGGCATTAACAAACAAGCACTTGCAAATACATTTTCAACAGTAAGAACTTTAGTAATAGTGTCCGATGACACCTCTACCTGGCTGTCACCCGGGGCGTTCCGCCCCTTCGCACCCCCCCCCCCTTAGTACGCCACTGCTCCCTCGTGCATCTCGTAAAAGGCAACTAATCTGAGGTAGTGTATGGGACAGGCCACGTCATCATTTGATACAAATTTGCTACAGAACCACCGCTGCACGAGACTGTGCTGTGGTGTTGGCTTACCCAGACGGGTCGCCTTCAGTGGTGGCTTCATGCTTCATAAGAAGTGAAAAAGGAGATGATGATGATGATGATGATGATGATGATGATGATGATGATGATGATAATGCTAGAATGTTAAAATCCATGTAAAACACTTTAATCAAACACCCAACACAAACAAAGAAATTTTGTACTACATGAAAAAACAACTAAAATAAGTGCAGATGCAACTTTCTTTATAAATTTTAACATATCTTTACGTCTTTGGTTTACTTTAACCTTGCACACAAATCAAAGTTCATCGATATTATAGACTACACCTCAAGAACATTAAGTGAACGAAGAGAAAAGTCAAATGAGACCGCTGGAAAAACAAAGACAGAACATTGATGAAAAATTAAAACATACATGATCACATAGGCGTCTCCATATAGAAGTTTCGCTATCTTTGATGTTCATTGTTTTCTCTCTCTTACCTTGGTGGTGAAACACGATAAACTGTTACTTGGACGTTTCTAGATTTTTCTTTCCCACGTTTGTTACTGGTAGACTCCTTTTTTGTTGGTCATCAACATTCCACGAAGAACACTTGTCTGTTTACCATCAACTTTTATAGCTTTTCATGGAAGAACTTGTCACGGAAGAAAAGTTGTCAACTGTTTCCAGATGGACTCTTGTTTGTTGATGTCAAAGACAAGAGTTCTTCAGTGAATAGTTATGGCATAAATAACTGTTCACTAAAGAATTCTTGTTTCAATTTTTTTTTTCAAATTTATCTTCATTTGATCTCATTAACATTTAAATTAAAAAACATAATGAAAAAAATATCGGCCATACTTGTCACGGTTTCACAATCGATTACTAAAAAGGCGTAGATACTGAACATACTGAAATCAAGATATTGAAGAAATTATGATGGGCTGACCTGCTTTCTAGAATTCCATATCCTGACAACCCGACATAGAGTAACGAAAATGAAGCAGCTGCAACAGACATAAATGACAATGCTAGACAAATAAATGTCATAAATTCAAACAGAATTGCCGATCAATCGGACACTCACACAGACACTGATCGATTGTCAGAAGAGGATCGAACAGACAACTTTGACATCCTAAAGGAACAAATGAAAGACCCGGAAGAGATCACTACGAAAGACCACATTTCACAAATCAAGAAAGATAATCATCGTCCTGTTTCCCAGCCTATCCTCACAAATACCAGACCGATTTGCAAAACCACCCTCCTTTATCCCCCCACATCACCCTCTACATCTGATGTGTCCCATTGCGACGATGAACACTCAAACCACTCTCCTCACCCAACGCACGATGCTATCGACAGACTACGTAGATGTCGCGACACCTTTACGAGTGAAGATGACATCCCTTTGCAGGAGCTACGTGAGAGAATTCAATCAAGAAATTTTCGAGTTCAAGCACATAATTACCAACAAAACTCGTCGTTGTCCAGTGATTGCAACAGATCTGTGCATGCAGAACTAGCACAGAAGTACTATAGTTTTAATCAACCGAACCCTGGTACTAGCTGTCACCACTCACATTCGCCTACAACTAGCGAAGACAACATTCCCCTTAACATACTACAGGAACGACTAGCCCAACAACACCAGACTGTGCCCTATACCAACACCCATCTAGATACACCACAACCTTATGATACAGAGTTTTCACCTGCCTCATTAACTGAACGAAATGCTTGCGTTCCTACTTCCACACAACGAGATGAGTCAGACCTTGAAATTGAAGAACAACAAAATGATAACGAGGATGATAACGAGCACATCGAAGATAATATGGATACATCCATTCGGTTCGCCTCGAAACGACCTTACTCATCTTCATCAGACAACTCGGTACCACTGACAAAGTTTATACGCCTTCCACAGGAGCATGTTCGTACAAAGCTGTACAGGAAACGTTCAACTAAGCGACAAAACATCGCACAACACAGTGCATCAACATCGCAACATCCTACCTGTAACACTGCATCAACCGTCACTGCTGTAGACACTGAGAAGAAGTACGATAGAAGATTGTCCAGGAGAGACATCGCTCTATTGGAGATAGCCAGGTTGCTCTAGTGTGCTACTCTAAATGGTTTTATTTTTTTGTCCGAGTGCGATAGCAGATTGCCCAGGACACTCAAGGCTGTTCTAAAAAGTTTTTTTTTTTTCAGATGCTGCCAGCCACCTTCTATGTCGACCTGTTGATGTTATCAGCGGCAGTCATAACCGCCAGTGAAGAGAAACTAATCTGGAGAGGCGCAACTCTATCCGATATGGACAGTTACTCTTGTTACAGCGTTCAAACCATTATATTCAGAATTAGAAGATTTAAAAAACTTTTTTTTGGACTTAGAAATATATGTATCAAACATTGTTGTACATTTTAAGATAACCAAACACATGGGTCAATGCGCTACAGTTGTTTTTTTTTTTTTTTGGCACTGCACCCGACGACAACTATGACAGTTTGTCATAACATTAAGACCTTTGCGGAAAACCAAGACATTATTACACATGTGGTTAGCCAGAGCATCACAAATGGTGAACAATACTCAGAGCATTTTTTTACTCAATTAAAAAATGTTTCTACTTGTCTGTTCAGGAGTTGCTGAACCAGACATATGCTATGGATCATCTTATGATTACTTATTATACATTGTTGAATTTCATTGATATCGCATAAGTAACTATGTACCATCTATCATGTCTTTTTACCAAAATACTGCGTTTTAGACACACAGATGTTGTACTCGTACAGTGAAATTTATTCATGCTCTAATGCGTATTTATAATGTTAACCCACACCTCTGGTTCTTCACCCTCTTCACTACGCACACCCGGTCCAGACGTTGTGTACTCAACAACACCTCTGTATATTCCGCTATATCGGTCCAACCTCCGTTTCACGCCCTTCATCTTCCCCCGACTTGCTCGATTCCTCATAACTATTTTTGGACTGATGACCCGTTCCGTACATCTTCCGTTCTAAAGATGTATTTACCACTGAGAATATTTTTATTCAATTTCACTCTCTACTTTCGTGGTATGGTAACCTCTCAAATTCATCCATCCAAACCGGAACTACTTTTTCTACTCCCCAGCAGACAAACTGTGAATTTCCCCATGCGAGTTTTTTCCCCTTTCTCCCACGCCCCACGTTCATTCATCCAGCAACCCCCAGCTATTTCATTGTACTATACCCCCGCTATCCCTTAGTTGACGCCACACTGTGCCGTCAATGAGTTCCCAAACATCCAGACAGCGTGACCTTTCCCCGCTCTCGTTGACAATCGCGGAGATCATTGTGAAACGTATATAGTTCTGGTCAGTTACGATTCAGATGTATGTATTAGGTTCATCATCATGTGACGTATTCTTTCCAGAACGTTGTCTCCATTACAGCTGCTCTGAACGCATCATGATTCTGGGCAAGTCGACCTGCATCAGCCAAAGACAAGTTCAGACTCTCTGTGATGTCCTGGGTCCACCGTCGTCTAGGTCGACCCCTTCCCCTTTTTCCAGGGACCATGCCTTCCATCACTGTTTTTTCCAGACTATTATGTCTTTTTATATGACCGAAAAATTTCAGCTTCCTTATTGCGATGGTATTTAGGAGCCAATGTTCCTGTACGTTTAGTGAGTGCAGTACTTCTCTGTTGGTCTTTTTTTCTGTCCAGGGTATTCTCAACATCCTTCTGTAGCATTTCATTTCGAATGATGTAATCTTTTTTGCAACTGTTTTATTGAGTGTCCAAGTCTCGCAGCCGTATGTTGCTACTGGGAATATGTATTAGGTTAGGATACAATTATTGTCCTGAAGATTGATTAAAAGTTCGAGTTTTATTTGGCATGACCAAACCTTATATGTGTTGACTTGAGAAAACTTCTTAAGTCTTCTATTGTTTATGTATATTGAATATCATAACTCCATGTTTTTATGTATTACTACTAGCGTTTGTTAAGTAAAGATTTTCATAAGTATTGTATTAATACATGAATATCATTTACATTGCTATCCATATCCCATACTGTTTAATGGTAAAGTTTATAAACAACTTGTATGCGTCCCCCGTTTTACGCATTATAAATCTACTGTTGTCCCTCGTTTTACGAACACAATATTTTTTTTTTTGCTCACATGTATACTGAGATCTTGTAAAAAAAAATTTTTATTTCGCTCACATGCGTATGCCCCCATTCAATGACTTGTACCAGTAACATAATTTTTTATCAAACCATTGTCCATTATTTTTCTCAACCATTGTCCATTGCCAATTGACTCATAAGTATATGCCCACATTTGATATTTTGCTTCAGTATGTATGTTAGGGACTTGATATTTTTTAGTTGATAGGACGAAAATGTCTCCCCATGGATACATTTTTTGGCCCCGTGACTTGTGTGACCGGCTGGCCTACACTAGCATTTATACGTGCTATAATACTACATAGAATAAGAATGACAGACATTAAAAGCAGATACGGCGTTTTCGCACAAAACGCAGTATAATTTTTAGGTTCAGTTAGGAGTCACGGCTGTGAGAGGCATTGTAGTGCAGTCCCAGAAAATAATAATGAATGGGTGTATGCGTGAAAAATGTGAAATGAATGTTGGGTTTTTTCCATTGTTTAGAGAGAGAGAGGCGTGTAAAAAAGTCGAAAAACAGCGAAACGTGTGCAAATGTAGATTAATGTAACGTGTGGAAAAAGAGAGGAGTGTGGAAAAATGGCGGGAAAAAAGAAGTAACTGTATAAAAACGAGAGATGTGCGTGAACGAGAGATTAGATAGATATAAATTTTTGCTAGGCAGTTTTTATAATGTTTAGGTGAATGTCGTCTTTAAGATTATCAAGACCAGTTTATTTTTTGTACAGTTGGATATATTTTCATTTTGGATATACTCACTATTTTGTTTTAAGCGTAAGTAACACGTACTTCATCATTGCGTAAATACCAGTGCTGTTCGAATAATGCGCAATAAACTCTGACTGAATTTTCTGCATTGCTGTTTTTATTGGAACATTACAGTTGGATCATATAAAAACCATTATACGATATATTGCTTAACACTAAACCTAAAAGGGTAAGAACGAACCTGGAAAGGTGTCGTGAGAAATCCTAATCCACATATATAAATTAAAAAGTAAATGTAAAGCCTAACAAATAACTTCAATAAAAGGAAAGAAGAATGGTAAAGAACAGTGCTGTCACAATGACTGTACTCGAAATCCCCCTTGTTTTCTAATTCGTCTGCAAATTGTAACGTTTCACGTTGATAGTAAAAGCCTACTGCTTCAATACCCGCTTCCTACGATAAAACGTGTACTGCCTTTCTAAGAAAAACCTTGAGATACGCAAGCTGACCTATATTTAATATTCCATTCATGTCATTTTATACACTAAGTTACCATAAACGAAAGACAGATGGACTAAGGATAGAAAGAAAGGGAGGGGCTGAAAGCCGGAATGCAGGCAATACTACCACAGTCTCGCGATACACAATTACTACCATCACGCGTGTAAGGCCACAAGCACTAGTTTTTTTTTCAAATCGACAGTGATAAAAAACACTACCCATACGAGTTAGGTTTTAAAAACCTGAAAAACGCTTATTAGGAAACATGACATTATACTGGTTTACGTTAGAAAACATTATAGTACCCAGACACCACATCGTATTCGAAGTGAACAGGAGGTAGAAGAAAATGCATATTTTGAACGCAGCCCCTTAGCCCCATTAAATTTATATATTTGGGTTCCTTAGGACTTGCAGACAAAGAATATGTGAAACGTTACGCAAATAGTCTAGGAATTAACAAATTATAGCCAAAAGAAATAGTGAGGGATGTCAGACAACACCAAAATCAGAATCGCTCAGTGGCAGATTTTCACACCACCATTGTACGGGAAATAGGCTGACATGTTACCTCCTATTTGATTGGCGGAAAGTAAATGTAAGGCTAAACACGATTAGTCGGACTATAAATATTGATTCTTTGTTGTTAGGGAAACGGGAGTAGGAGTACTTTTTTTTCAAACGCTTGTGTAAACATGGCACGATTGGTTAGACCCGCCAATATAGTCAATCAGAGGCGTCAGGTCAGCACCACATTTTCAAATAAACTTACTAAAGAACCAGTGCGTTGAGCGCCAGTGCATATTTTTCTAAATAAAAGCCTGGGACATCGGCAGATCGAAATCGTGCTATATTCATTGCCAGTCAACGTAACTGTGTATTATTCCATGAATTGTGGTAAGCTTGAAATATTTGATATCTTTTTAATGAAAATTGAATGTAAATTGATAATTTATGTCTGTATATATGTGTGGTTCAGTAGCGAACATGAGGTAAAGCCTATATTGTGCTCCAACCTGAACAGAAGGTGTCGGAGGAAAGTAAAACTACATGGAATTGCCAAACAGTACACCGACACCTATCTTATTCATTCATAACCCTCCACTCCCAAAGGAGCATAGGCCTTCAACAAACACATGCCAAGTCCTCCTGTCACGTGCCATCATCTCAAGTTCTTTCCATGTTCTCCTCATCATTTTCACCTCTGTTTCCAACTCTCTTCTCCATGTACTTCTTTGGTCTTCCTCGCCTGCTCGTGAACCCTGGGGGTTCCAGAACAAGGACTGCCTTGTAATGCTATCAACAGGTTTCCTCAGTGTGTGTCCTATCCATCGCCATCGTCTTCTTCTCATCTCTTGTTCCACTGGCATTTGTCCAGTTCTTGTCATCAGTTCCACATTGGTAACCTTGTCATACCATTTTAATCCCTCTATTCTACGCAAGCACCCATTTATGAAAGTCTGTAGCTTTTTGTTGTTGTCTTTGTTGTTCTCCATGTCTCCGAGCCATACAATTGGACTGACTTCACATTTGAGTTGAAGATTCTTATTTTCGTGTTGGATCCTATTTCTCTTGATCTCCATATATTTCCCAATGCAATGAAAGCCCCTCCCGCTTTCTGCATTCCCATTTTGATATCGCTGTCTGTCCCTCCAACCCCATCTATACCACTGCCAAGATATGTGTAACCTATCTTATTGACTAGAAAGAAATAATGCTGGAATTGCAGAGGCGTAGTAACCATTAGGGAGGAGTATACTGGTGAAAATTGTTTCAGATGAAGATAGCAGTTGGCCTACCGCTCTGAACTCAGTGTTTGTTATGTATTGTGTTCAGTCTGGAAATTTATTATAAATTAGTTCTGAAATAGGAGGTACAACCTTCTTGTTTCAGGGACCGTGGTCCTAAAGTTATTGAGCAGCACCTGGTCTGAGCTTTGCTGAACCTAGAGGCTGACAGCATACTCCTGTGTCCAGATAGTGACCAGTGAGGTGTCTCCAGAACACAGGGAGGCTATCGAGCAGAGGAATCTTTTCCTGCCGCCATCACGAAAGATAAGCGTCTGTGACCAGAGGAGCTCAACATTATGCCCCCCCTCAAAATCTGACTTTATAATAAAACAGAGGGAAAATACAGTGTTTAAATTGATAGAAACTGTGAACTTTTCCCCATATTATTTCCAAGATAAACAAACACTTGAAGTCATGATGACAAATAACAACATAGCTTGAAAAAACAAAACCAGTATTACCTCATATTACTACTACACAACTGACACACATAGGATAATATTAATAAAATATGTCACTACAAGGTTCATATTGATAAATTCTGTACATATAAATTGTAATTACAATTGATTGTGATTCCTGGTTCACTTGGTATTTGAATCAGGACACATATTTTAGTGAAAGTAATTAATACATATTTATATTTGAAAATTTACCAGTGCCTCATTTAAGATAGTCTTATAGAGTGTTAAATGTGTGTGAGTGTCATAGTGTTGTCAAGTGTGGTGGAATAAATTAAATTGTTTATCTGTCTGTTGTTGTTGTGACTTACACTTCATCATATACATACCCTAGACATTTAACGTAGTCATCACAATATTCCAGAATAATTCTGACTGAGGTATAATGTGGTAGCAAGTAAGGTTATCTGCAAAACACTACACTTATTAGATACAGATACCTTCACAGCTGATCTCAGTCAGTACACTAAGTCCCCTATAAATATTTATAACATCTCACTTTACCACATATATTGGGGGCCAAGCCGGGATATTGAATTTTCTCCTGTTATAGATATTGGGAATAATAAGAATTAAAAGGTATCCTTGGGTGGAAATAAATAAGGTTGAGCTCTCAGTGCCTGTAGTGTCCTTAGATAATTATTGAAAGATTGAATTGTTTACAATTGCATGTTAGACAATGATCGACTTGGCAAAATTTCGATCTGCTGCTGTACAGACTGCGAAAGAGTTAGGAATGGACGGGCAAATTATGATTGCTTATGTCACTGCTGAATGTGACAAATATATTGAACGGGAAGAAAGAAGATTAGAAAAAGAGGCCGAAAGAAAGTTAGAGGCTGAAAAAGAAATTAAGAGGTTGCAGATTGAGGCTGAGGCTAAGAGGTTGCAGATTGAGGCTGAGGCTAAGAGGTTGCAGATTGAGGCTGACAAAGAGGCTAAAGCATTGGAAGCCGAGGAAAGAAGACGGGCTGCAGAAAGGGAAGCCGAGGAAAGAAGATTGACTGCAGAGAGGGAAGCAGAAAAGGAGGAGAAGAGATTACAAAGGGAACATGAGTTACGACTAAGGGAGTTTGAGTTTCAAGGCCATGCACCTGAAAATGGTGCCAGTCCCTTTACCTCTGATGCCACTGCTAGGAAGGGAGCCTCAACCTCAGCTATGAATTTTCATTTAGATCATTTTGTTGAGAAAGACGATGATATTGAGAGCTATCTAAATAGATATGAACTATTAGCTACCACATATGGGTTAGAGAGAGAAAGGTGGAGCTTAAAGTTATCTCAAGGTCTTCGTGGGGCAGCTTATGAAGTTTTTGCCAAAATGAGCAGAGGTGATCAGGAAAATTATGACATGCTAAAGCAGGCTCTTTTGTTAAGATATGAAAAGAACGCAGAATTTTATAGGAAAAAATTTAGGAATGCTAAACTACTGTCAGGTGAAACCTATCACCAGTTCTCTGCACGGTTAGAGACATACTTGGAGAAATGGACTTCTCTGGGGAAAACCCAAGATCTTAGGGAAATGGTCCTTATAGAACAATTAAGAGAGTCCATGGCTCCAGACCTGAGAAAGTTTCTCATGGAACAAGGTGCAGAGAGGCTGGGTGAGTTGCTAAATGTTGCTGAAAGGTATCAAGCGGCTCAGGCAGAGGTATCAGGTAATAAAAAGAAACAGGTAGAAAATTTTAGGGCACCACAGAACTTTAATAAATTTGATCCTAGAGATCAAAACAAAGGTAAGCACCAATTTGATAGGCCACGGTATGCCAATAAAAATAAAACCCCACAATTCGATGAAAGGAAATATGATGAAAGAAAATCTTTCAACCAAGGGAAAAGGTGGTGTAAAAATTGTAAGATGAACAATCATGACACTGACCGTTGCAGAAGGAACCCTATTGTAATGGCCACCCTTCAGGTTAGGTCGACCTCAAGAAAGGAGGAGGATATTATGTTAGATACCACTCCAGAAGAGATGAGGAAGGCACAGGCTGGGGATAAGACCCTCAAGCCTTGTTTCAGGAAATTGTCAACTTGTCATACAACTCCAGGCAAGGGAGATTTTTACATGAAAAACAAGTTGATTTACAGGAAGACTGGAGCTAGATCCAAAGGTCAGGGACAGCTGGTACTTCCTAAAAGATATAGGGCAGACTTAATAAGGAGCCTACATGTGAAACCAGATGGGGACCATGAGAAAATTGGTACCATCATCCAAAAGGTGGCTCACAATTATTATTGGCCCAAGGCAAGATGGGACATTGAGAATTTTGTAGAAAGGTGTAGCATAGCACATGAGGGAACACCCACAAGTGGGAACATTGATCAGGACCTGGACACGCCACGGGGCAAAATTAGGCCTGATAATAAAAAGAAAAATAAATTTGATAAAGTGGACCAAATGGAATGGGAAGCCCCTTTTCACGGACAAGCTTCAATTAACTGTTTTACAATGGCCACGATGCGGAGAGTGCAAAAAGATGTCTTACCCCAGGATAAGCCGAAAATCCCTCAACCGGACTTAAGCAAACTGGAGGAAGAAGATGTAGAGAGGAAATCTCTCATCAAGAATTTTAAGTGGGGAGAAAGCCTCAGGAAAAAAATTGGTAGCGGTCGTTTTGTGCATGATAATTCTGGGAAGAAAAATCATCACTACAGAGCTTCGGGTGGAAAGGACCTGGCATGTGCCAGGAGAAATAAGTTTCTCAATTTAAAAGTCCATATGTAGCTCTGTTAAGAACGTGGACTGATGAAAAAGCAGAGGAAAATATTACATCCTCATACCAATATGTGAATGAGCTGACCACTCGTTTAAAAACTGGCTGGAAACTTGCCAATGAAAATTTGAAACAAGCCAGGAAGAAACATGCTGCCTATTATAACAGGAAAGCTAAAGACAGAGATTTGGCTGTGGGAGAGAAGGTACTGCTTCTTCTACCCGGTAGTCAGAATAAGTTACAAATTGGATGGCAAGGTCCATATACAGTTCTAGAGAAGGTGTCTAGAACAAATTATAAGATAGATAAGAAGGGGAAAGAAAAAATCTATCATGTGAATCTCCTGAAGAAATATTTGGAAAGAGAACATCAGGAAGAGACACACTTGTTGACCTTGTCCATCGCCATGGAGATGAAAAAGGAACCACTTTCATCATTTGAATAACCATTACACCCCTGTGAGACAGCAGCACAGGTGAAAATCAGTACACATTTAACGAAAACTCAGAAAGAGAGAGTGCAACAGGTTCTAGATACTCATACAGAGGTGTTAACAGACCGACCAGGGCATACAAACTTATTGGAATATGATATGAAGCTGATAGACCCCACACCTGTCTGTATGAAACCCTATTCGATTCCTTTTGCTAAGGAGAAAGCTTTGAAGGAAGAGATAGACTATTTGTTGAAGGAAGGAATTATTTCACACAGTGAATCTTCGTATAGTTCCGGTGTTGTACTCCTAAGGAAGCCCTCTGGAGAACATAGACTCTGTATAGATTACAGGATACTGAATGCTATTACAGAAGGACAGGTGGATCCATTGCCGGATACAAATCAGCTGTTTGCCAGACTAAATAAAGCTAAATATTTCTCAAAAGTGGATCTGAGTAAAGGATACTATCAGATTCCAGTAAAGCCTGAGGTTAGACCATACCTAGCTTTTAGTACCTCAGAAGGACACTATGAGTTTTATAGATTGCCATTTGGATTGAAGAATGCGCCTAGTGTCTTCTCTAGAATGATGAGAAAATTATTGGACCCTCTGAATAATCCATGTATCACAAATTTCATGGATGATATCCTTATAGCAACAGAAACATTTGAGGAACACATTGACTCTCTGAACATGCTGTTTAATCGACTTAGGGAAGCGAATTTAACAGCCCGACCACCCAAATGTTGCGTTGGATGTAAAGAATTGGAATTCTTGGGACACACAGTTTATCAGGGAAACATGACCCCTGACCCAAAGAATTTAGAGAAACTAAAGAAAGCCCCGAGACCACAAACCAAGAAAGACGTGAGATCCTTTGTCTCATTATGTGGTTTCTACCAGAAGTATATCAAAAACTTTAATTCCATATGTGCACCATTAACTGATTTGACACGTAAGGGAAATCCAGATCGAATTACATGGACACCACAATGTGAAATGGCTTACCAGGAATTGAAGGAAAAGCTCACAAGCAAACCTATTTTGAAATTACCTGACTTAAGTCAAGAATTCATAGTAAGGACAGATGCCAGTAATATTGGGTTAGGTGCAACTTTGCTACAGAAATCAGATGCATTGGATGGGGAATTAAGCCCAGTGGCATATGCTAGCAGAAAGTTGAATAAAGCTGAAACCAACTACTCAACTAGCGAAAAAGAATGTCTTGCAGTAATATGGGCGATAAAGAAATTCAATATTTATCTGTATGGGAAGGCATTTAAGTTGCAAACGGATCACAAACCTTTGTCGTTTCTAGCACAGGCTAGACATGAGAATTCTAGATTACTCCGTTGGTCATTATTGATGCAGCCATTTGAGTTTAGCATAGAGTATATAGGTGGAAAAACAAATCTGGGAGCGGATTTTTTAAGCCGCCATCCGTGTGATGAGAATCACCCTAAACTCCAGGAAAAATAATAAATTTCTCTATGTGTATATAGAATTATAGACAGACATATAACGTCTGTTTTAAGTGGGGAGGATTTGTCGTGAGAAATTCTAATCCACATATATAAATTAAAAAGTAAGTGTAAAGCCTAACAAATAACTTCAATAAAAGGAAAGAAGAATGGTAAAGAACAGTGCTGTCACAATGACTGTACTCGAAATCCCCCTTGTTTTCTAATTCGTCTGCAAATTGTAACGTTTCACGTTGATAGTAAAAGCCTACTGCTTCAATACCCGCTTTCTACGATAAAACGTGTACTGCCTTTCTAAGAAAAACCTTGAGATACGCAAGCTGACCTATATTTAATATTCCATTCATGTCATTTTATACACTAAGTTACCATAAACGAAAGACAGATGGACTAAGGATAGAAAGAAAGGGAGGGGCTGAAAGCCGGAACGCAGGCAATACTACCACAGTCTCGCGATACACAATTACTACCATCACGCGTGTAAGGCCACAAGCACTAGTTTTTTTTTTCAAATCGACAGTGATAAAAAACACTACCCATACGAGTTAGGTTTTAAAAACCTGAAAAACGCTTATTAGGAAACATGACATTATACTGGTTTACGTTAGAAAACATTACAGTACCCAGACACCACATCGTATTCGAAGTGAACAGGAGGTAGAAGAAAATGCATATTTTGAACGCAGCCCCTTAGCCCCATTAAATTTATATATTTGGGTTCCTTAGGACTTGCTGACAAAGAATATGTTAAAAGTTACGGAAATAGTCTAGGAATTAACAAATTATAGCCAAAAGAAATAGTGAGGGATGTCAGACAACACCAAAATCAGAATCGCTCAGTGGCAGATTTTCACACCACCATTGTACGGGAAATAGGTCCCCATGTTACCTCCTATTTGATTGGCGGAAAGTAAATGTAAGGCTAAACACGATTAGTCGGACTATAAATATTGATTCTTTGTTGTTAGGGAAACGGGAGTAGGAGTACTTTTTTTCAAACGCTTGTGTAAACATGGCACGATTGGTTAGACCCGCCAATATAGTCAATCAGAGGCGTCAGGTCAGCACCACATTTTCAAATAAACTTACTAAAGAACCAGTGCGTTGAGCGCCAGTGCATATTTTTCTAAATAAAAGCCTGGGACATCGGCAGATCGAAATTGTGCTATATTCATTGCCAGTCAACGTAACTGTGTATTATTTTATGAATTGTGGTAAGCTTGAAATATTTGATATCTTTTTAATGAAAATTGAATGTAAATTGATAATTTATGTCTGTATATATGTGTGGTTCAGTAGCGAACATGAGGTAAAGCCTATATAGTGCTTCAACCTGAACAGAAGGTGTCGGAGGAAAGTAAAACTACATGGAATTGCCAAACAGTACACTGACACCTATCTTATGGACTAGAAAGAAATAATGCTGGAATTGCAGAGGCGTAGTAACCGTTAGGGAGGAGTATACTGGTGAAAATTGTTTCAGATGAAGATAGCAGTTGGCCTACCGCTCTGAACTCAGTGTTTGTTATGTAAAATTGTTTCAGTCCCCTGGAAATTTATTATAAATTAGTTCTGAAATAGGAGGTACAACCTTCTTGTTTCAGGGACCGTGGTCCTAAAGTTATTGAGCAGCACCTGGTCTGAGCTTTGCTGAACCTAGAGGCTGACAGCATACTCCTGGGTCCAGATAGTGACCAGTGAGGTGTCTCCAGAACACAGGGAGGCTATCGAGCAGAGGAGTCTTTTCCTGCCGCCATCACGAAAGATAAGCGTCTGTGGCCAGAGGAGCTCAACATTATGCCCCCCCCCCCTCAAAATCTGACTTTATAATAAAACAGAGGGAAAATACAGTGTTTAAATTGATAGGAACTGTGAACTTTTCCCCATATTATTTCCAAGATAAACAAACACTTGAAGTCATGATGACAAATAACAACATTCATTCATTCATAACCCTCCACTCCCAAAGGAGCATAGGCCTTCAACAAACACATGCCAAGTCCTCCTGTCACGTGCCATCATCTCAAGTTCTTTCCATGTTCTCCTCATCATTTCACCTCTGTTTCCAACTCTCTTCTCCATGTACTTCTTGGTCTTCCTCTGCCTCTCTTGCCCTGCGGGTTCCAGAACAAGGACTGCCTTGTAATGCTATCAACAGGTTTCCTCAGTGTGTGTCCTATCCATCGCCATCGTCTTCTTCTCATCTCTTGTTCCACTGGCACTTGTCTAGTTCTTGTCATCAGTTCTACGTTGGTAACCTTGTCATACCATTTTAATCCCTCTATTCTACGCAAGCACCCATTTATGAAAGTCTGTAGCTTTTTGGTTGTTGTCTTTGTTGTTCTCCATGTCTCAGAGCTATACAATAGGACTGACTTCACATTTGAGTTGAAGATTCTTATTTTCGTGTTGGATCCGATTTCTCTTGATCTCCATATATTTCCCAATGCAATGAAAGCTCCTCTTGAGTTTTGTATTCTTATTTTGATATCGCTGTCTGTCCCTCCAACTTTGTCTATATTACTGCCAAGATACGTATATGATTCTACATCTTGTATTGGTGTTTCTTCAAGTTCAACCCTATTATCATTACCTGCATTTATTCTCATTATTTTTGTCTTTTCCCTGTGTATTTTCAGACCCAATTGCTGTGACCTCTCATCGAGTGTTTTCAATTTGTCCTGCATCTGATTACGGTTATGGGACAGAAGAGCCAAGTCATCAGCAAAATCCAGATCATCCAACTGCTTAGTCAGAGTCCACTGGATTCCATTTCTGTTGTGTGTTGTCGATGATCTCATAACCCAATCTATTGCCAGCAAGAAAAGAAATGGAGACAAGAGGCATCCCTGTCGCACTCCTGTTCTTATCCCAAATGGTTCTGTAAGCTGTCCTTCATGAAGAACTCTGCATGTCATGTCTTCATATGTTTTCTTTATTAAATTAATAATCTTCAGGGGAACTCCATAATGCCTCATCAATTTCCAAAGTGATTCTCTGTCTACACTGTCAAATGCCTTTTCATAGTCCACAAATCCGATGTATAGTGGTGAATTCCATTCCAGACTTTGATCAACTATTATTCTCAAAGTGGCTATCTGGTCTGTACATGATCTGTTTTGTCGAAAACCTGCTTGTTCATTTCTCAATTTCTTGTCTATCGACTCTTTTAATCTCTCAAGGATAATCCTGTTTAATACTTTTCCTGGCAACATAGCTTGAAAAAACAAAACCAGTATTACCTCATATTACTACTACACAACTGACACACATAGGATAATATTAATAAAATATGTCACTACAAGGTTCATATTGATAAATTCTGTACATATAAATTGTAATTACAATTGATTGTGATTCCTGGTTCACTTGGTATTTGAATCAGGACACATGTTTTAGTGAAAGTAATTAATACATATTTATATTTGAAAATTTACCAGTGCCTCATTTAAGATAGTCTTATAGAGTGTTAAATGTGTGTGAGTGTCATAGTGTTGTCAAGTGTGGTGGAATAAATTAAATTGTTTATCTGTCTGTTGTTGTTGTGACTTACACTTCATCATATACATACCCTAGACATTTAACGTAGTCATCACAATATTCCAGAATAATTCTGACTGAGGTATAATGTGGTAGCAAGTAAGGTTATCTGCAAAACACTACACCTATTAGATACAGATACCTTCACAGCTGATCTCAGTCAGTACACTAAGTCCCCTATACATATTTATAACATCCCACTTTACCACAAAAGGAAAAAAAATCAGTCAAGAATTTCCATCTCAGGCGGAAGGCCTGTAGCCACTTGAACAGAAACATATAAAGGATTAGCTCTCGTCAATATAACTACCTGCCCAAGTAACTGACGCGGGCACAATACGAAGGCGCGACCGTGGTGTAATGGATAGATAAGTTTCCTTCACAGCTAACATTCCGATATATATATATATATATATATATATATATATATATATATATATATATATATATATATATATATATATATATATATATATATATATATATATATATATATATATATAATATCAGCCGACATCATCTTCAAATATTTATGTTACAATGGCACTTCTTTACTAGAGGAGGATCACCAGCACGAGCGTGGGTCTCCTCTATTATTAATAAAATTGTTGAGCATCTATCTGGGAGTCCACATTACCGGTACTTGAAGGAGCATATTCTTTCGTATAATTCTGTACTGAGTTTTGCATCAATAGGTACACAGATCGATAGCATAGGCAATATGAGACATCACTTCTTCTAAATGTATTGCTAAATTTGTCCACTTTCATTCCATTAGATCAATATTACTTCTCCCCAATGTCATTTTTGAAAGGTTGCCCCATGGCTTCATACCCAATGCATCCAGATAACTTTTACTAGAAATATCTAATGACGGTGACCTGTAATGTAAATATATGAAATGACTAAAGCAGAAATAGTGCTGTGTATTGTTAAGTCACAGAAAAAGGGTACAATAATTCAAAACCTGTCAATTTTGACGGGTTACTTACTAGTATATACATAATAGCTAAAGACAGACTGAGTTTTTTACGTGTTGATAAGTCAGTCTGTCTTCAGGTTTTTTTAAAATTTAAAGTGTGTTTTTGTTAACCACAATTACTAATTGCTCTGTGGAAGGCGAACGGTGCAAAGTAATGGTAAGGAAAAAACTGAATACAGGAACATCGCGCTATTCTCTGGACATAAGACAGAAATAGCACACTGTTCTTCGCCGCCATTTCTTGACGTGTTACTTACTTGGCAGTGCTCTTTAATAATTTGATGAGAAGCCAGCAAGGAAATAGTTATAATCACTAATATTAACATGGCAACGGCAAGTTCCTATTAGATTTCTAAAAAAATATATTTATTTCATAGGTAAAATCTTATAATATACCCCAGCTACATTCCACACTATGGTGACGCCAGTGTACACTGATTGCATTTGGGTTGAATATTTCAGTCTATGTTTGTGACACGTGCAGTCAAATTTTCAGTAATTTCAGATGTTAATGATTGCAAAAACGCAAAACGGGGTTACCGATTGCAGACGATTGCGTAAACATGTGAAATTATTACCACCACCGACAGTTAAATGTGCACGTTTTTAAGAATCACCATAAAAACCAACAATAAGTTCTTCCGAAAAACACAACGAAAACTTTCCATGATAGACTCCGAAAAATGTGCGAATTGTCTGTAATGTGTCTGGCTGCAGATAATTAAATGTATTGATGTGCGGCACTTGTGGGTTATTGTTATTAAATATTCAAGATTAGGTTACATACTTTGTGAGTGCATTTAGGATGTCTAGAGCAAGCTCTGACCTTGACATAGAAATGGTGCAACTCGTGTGTCAGACAGGAACTGATCGATGTTTGAAACTGCATTTTTGTCAAGTCTTGCATGAGTCTGTCCTCCTCTCTGGAACGTCTGGCTGATGGTTGAAAGGCCTCTTGATATAGAGATTAGCAGGGACAACTGAATAAGCAGCCGTGGATGCAAGCAGGTGGTTGTCACTGAGAGCGAGGAGGTGTACCTGTGGTAGTACCGTGTTTCCCCGAAAATAAGACCGGGTCTTATATTAATTTTTGCTTCAAAAAATGCACTAGGGCTTATTTTCGGGGCAGGGCTTATATTAAAAGATACAAAAATCTACATTTATTCATGTACAAAATTCTACATTTATTCAAATACAGTCATGTCATCTTCTTCTGGAACATCGTCATAACTCTCCAAATCCCGAATTCCGGCCTGAATTTCTTGCGACTCCATTTCCTGTAGAACCATTGGCCCCATTTTCTCATGTCCAGCAATAAAGCTTTCCTTAAATGAGCATTTCTTGTCCATGTAGCCTGCTCGTAGTGCATTGGTAACACAGCTGTCAGTAATTTTATCCCATGAATTGTTCACCCAAGTCACGACCTCCTGCAAATTAGGCTTCACAAAGTTTCCACGCTGATTTCTCTCCATTCTATTTTCAATGTAGTTTTGATTTCTATGCGCAAATGGTCCTTGAATGGCTTGTTTATTGCAATATCAAGAGACTGGAGATAAGAAGTCATTCCTGCGGGAATCATTATTTGATCTATTCTTCTCTCTGCAAAGAAGTTCTTCATGTCTTTAGCGCGGTGAGTGCTGGCTGAATCACAGACTAGCACACCTCGTTGACCACCTCGCAAAACAAGAGGCAGCATTACATCGACCCACTTCCTTATAACTGCTTGTGTGCACCAGGCTTTTTCGGTTTCAAGAACATAAATGCCTGAAACACATTCAATGTTATCTTTCTTGCCCTTGGTGATGATTAGAGGTGAGGCTTTCCTTCCATCCAGATAAACTGCCAAAATATAGGTAACACGTGCACTTTCGTAACCAGTGGACGAAATGTAGATTGACGAGGCACCCGTCTGATCAATTGTCGTTTGAGATCCTAGGCCCATAAACACTGCAGTTTCATCCATGGCAATCATGTTGGAGAGCTGGTATTTAGAAAAGTCGATGCCATCAACAAAGTACTTGAATGCAAGTGCACGTTTAATAACTTCAGTATCTTCCAGCTTGAACAGTGTTGTCGATTTTCTTAGAGACAGTTTATATCGCTGAAGGAAGCCATCCAGCCAGTGTTGTGATGCTTTGAATTCTTCTGGGGATATTTCTAAATGTAGTGCCCTTGCAAGGGCAAATGCTTGAATATCAGCCCTGCGCACAACCAAAGTCTTTGCTCTCCAGTCAGCAATCCATTCACAGATGATGTCTTCCAGTTCAGAAAATAATGGTTGCCGACCTGATCCACACTTGCGCTTCTTAGCATTTCCTTCTTCCACCTGTTGACTGAGGTTATCATACTCTGCTCGCCATTTTCAGACCATTCGGAGATCAAGCTTCTTCTCTTTGCAGAAAGCCGTAAGATTCTTGCCCCGGGAGTCTTCAACGATTCCTTTCTTGTAATCGACGAAATAGCTCTTTCTTTTTGCACTCATCTTGTCTGTGTGCCAAAATATTATTCCCTTAAGTCTACAATTAAATCAAGTGTTAATTAAAGACTTACGAGACAGGTGTGGCAACAAAAATTATGAGACTTAAGAACGATGGCACACACAAAAGCGACGAGAAATTGCTGGCGCCAAAATTCTGCTTCTTTATTTCACACGAGTGACGTATTGAATTATGAACCACATCCGTTCATTATCAAGTGCGCACTAGTGGCGTCTGTACTCCGACTGGCCATTCGGCAACAAGTCTCTCATTCTAGCTGACGAAATGAACTAGGCTTTTTTTCGGGGAAATGCACTAGGGCTTATTTTCGGGGTAGGGCACTAGGGCTTATTTTCGGGGTAGGGCTTATATTAAAAGCATCCTGAAAAATCGTGCTAGGGCTTATTTTCGGGGTAGGTCTTATTTTCGGGGAAACACGTTAGTTGTCTGTATAAAACACATCTATAACTTTAGTACATGACAGCCGGCGAGAAGTAGGCCCTTTAACCTCTCCACTTCCACTGTTCCTTGTGGGTTAGAATTTTTAATTAAACGCTACCGGAGACTAACAAATGCAAACCAATAGAAGGCAAGGGGAAACAGCCGTCTTATTTTCCCTAGAACAGTCATGAATCGATACAACCAACGTCCTTAGTGTGACGAAATAAGTCGTGCACTTTTTATAACTCTCGTCACCCCCCCTGGCTGTATCACTTCATTCCTTCATTTTTTTCTCACTCATCATTCTATTATTTGGCATATTTATTGCCCTTACATTCTTTTTGCTGTGACCGCTCTCAGACTTGTTTACGTTTCACCAGGTGAACTGTAACAATACCAGGATAATTAGACCGGTCAGCAGTAATACAGTTATCACGTAAGTCAGTCTAGCCAACCTTTTGACAAAGACAATCCTTGTATGAACAAGCTGGTCGCGCACGATCGATTCAAAGGAAGCCAATGTTGTCTGTCTGGGAAAGCCGTCGGAGGGATGGGCAAAGACACAGGTGATAATGAGATAATAGCATCCGCCAGATTATCCCTGTGTAATTATTACAGGTAATCTGTCTGGGAAGACAATATTGGCGGAAAGCATCTAGGCAGGAATGAGTTCACAGATTTGTTGGTGAGTTCGCATAAAGGTGCAAGCGGAAGTATTACAGCATTATTAGAAAGAGGTCACGCGATGGAATTTTAAAATGTAATATTTTAAAACATGTGGGGGAAAGTATGATTTAACACCCCTACCCACATAGTGCAAAAGAGATTGGATTGGTGTAAAGTGAGAGCCGGAATATACAACGGTTCTCATTGGAAAATTCGTCGGAAGTACAATCTGGGATTTAGAACTGAGAATTGGAAATATAATCTAGCGAAATCGGAGTCACAGATCAGACTGCATCGCCACGTCAAATTAGCAACTCACAGGAGCCAGAAACCCATCGGACTAAGGATTCCAAAATTATAAGTGACAGATCAGAAGTATTTGGGCAACTTTAAAACTTAAAAGTAAACCCGAATTTTTAAATACGAAGACTGGAATCCTAAGGAATCAGATCACCGGTCATAAGAGGAATATTAAATTCCCAGACCAAGTGATTCGAAAGTACCTAACCTGAGTTGCTAGTGTCCATTCTAAACCGTGCCAGGAGATTGTGTTCCCAAATGTTACTTTGGTGTAAGTGTAAGCATTTATTTTACAAATGTGAATTTGACATGTTTTCCATGCTAAGTGGTTATATATGAGGCAGGCAACCTCAACATATGAAAATAGTATGTTCATAAACCACTACAGCAAGCGCTAGTGATCGTTTCTTGCTAGACGTACAGAAAACCGACAGCAGAGTGACCCCCAGACTCCGACTGGAGCAGTGATGAGTGATGATTACATCACGTGTGCCTCAAGTGTATCATATCAATTTGTGAGATAAATGTACCTTGCTAATTTTAATTCAGGCAAATCATTGATTTCGCGCTGTCCAAGCACATATTTTTCCAGTTTTATACCCAGAAAAATATTGGTGATTTCTGATCATCTTCCCTGAGTTACGCTGTGTATACTCAAGAAATTAATTATTCAGAGACACTAAAATTGGTGGGTGAACAGCGAGACAGTGCGCCTGTTAATTTGCAGCCCTCAAATGTACTTAGCAGAGGCATTTGTTCTTTTTATTTTGTCTAAATGTTCGTGGAACGAAGCTATCAGACCGTTCGAGGAACGAAGCTATCAGACTGTGAAGTGTCCTCATCACAAAAGAATTGACGAAACCAAGGCTGCAGAACTCACTCATTCCAGCTAAGTGCTTGTAAAAGGCACCAGTTAACGGAAATTAAAGTTTTATTTTAAATTTAAATCCTCAACCCAAGTCTCAATGACGAGGAATTTTATTTAACTCTAAAATTGACCACCATTTCATCACTATTTTAACTTGTTAAAACTAATTGATTATTAAATGTGTTGCATGTTATTTTAAACTAAACAATCAAAGTTGATTCAGTTATTATAAGTATGAAAGCAAACATATGAGCAAGACTCTTTTAATATATATACATACATTTAGAGATATATTTACATCAAAAGCTACTTGTTGTAAAAGGGAATTTCGTTGGATTTACACAAGCTGGGGGCTTGAACGGGCTATAATCATTGCTTAATTCTTCACAAAAGGCGACGGACTGATATAAGTTAACAATTGCCTTGCCAATGCCACATTGTTCTTGACTTCGGCAATATCTTGTGAACACTACCTTGAGATAGAAGCGTCATTACCCTTCTATCTAAAACTCTGCCAGGAGTAATCTTGTGCGAAGGTAGACACCTTTGACACCTATTTTTAGATACTCTTGAGTTTTGGCCACTGTTGGACCAGTACTGCTAAGCAGTGTAGGCATTCCGTGACACTTAGAAAAGAGAACGCCGTTAATTGGGGAGGGGGGGGGGGAGCGTGGGATCCAGAGAAATCACATCGTCCGGTAGGCAGGACAATGCACTGCAAGTGATACACAACCGTCACCAAGCTACTATATGCAAAATGAAGGATAACCTCATGTTACGTGCAGTCTTTGATATCTTACAATATTATACATTGGTATACTTGTTATGTTCGCAAATATTTTGTAAACAAAATAGATATTTTTTAGTGCTTAAGGGAAAGTCATTATTGAGTTACTTCCCTTGAAAGTTGTGCCGTCTCTTTCGATCGAACTCCGCGGATGAATCCAGTTTTACTGCGATTTATTCTTTGTTTGGGTAGTAATAGATTGTTCTTGCTTCAGAATATCTATGGCCTGAATTTATGTGTATTGTTTGTCTGTGTAGGACGAGTCTGTCTTATCTCTGTATATCTTTACATATCTAAGTCGAACTATATGTTCTGTTGTCTCTAGAGAGGTCAAAGGCTTCGGGCTTCGGCGGAATGTTCGCGAGAGAGGTAGTGTTTTGGCTTCGCCCTGATGATGGGGGGCTGTGTTTTTCTATGTCGGCTTGACGCCGGGAAAAAGTGATCTCAGTGGTTATTGTGGGAAAGTGATAGTCATCTAGACCTATCGTGGGGTATGCTTTACCCCCAGTGTTCATTCTTATTGCCAAGGAATGCAAAATCATATTTCTGAAAACCAAGGTAAAAAAGATACTCTTTGAACTCCGTACGAAGCCAACCCGTTTTTTCCGATAGGTATGACTTGTACGGTCTGAGAAGAGATCGAATCTCACTATATGAAAAAACGACACTGAATCCTAGCACACTATGATCCTGTAGAATGGCAGGTCAATTGAACATGATCAGAATCTACAGAGCAATGAAATGATTAATGAATGACTGATCTTTAAGACAGAATCCATTATCTTGTATCCAAACGTGAAGAGCACAGCTCACGAGTGAAGTCCAACTTGGAACCAAACATTTTAGTGACTTTCAAAGCAGAGAAAAGGGATGCCCGTATTATCGCTTGATTAGAACCATAGATCACTGCTACACATGAGAACCCATTGCATAGCAGGATTAAATATGATTATATGTGGAAAAATTCTGTGCTGGGACAATATTTAAGGAATCTATCGCTAGACGAGATTTAAGGTCTAGAAGACCAATCTA
>JAMPIV010011223.1:0-32500 GCA_024509875.1 Oreohelix idahoensis
TAAGTTTTCAGATACAGGCTATATTAACATATAAAAATAAATTTTTATAGAAACAGAAGATTAAAAAAGTCTTGGCGCAGATGTTTAATTAAACCAGGTTAGCTTCGAAAAGCCACGCATTATTTTAGGCTAAGCTTCGCTTCGTAACGCCAAGCATTGTCACGTGATTTCCCACCAATGGTTAGGCTGAGTCTTTTTTCCCCGGAATGAACAAGAGACGAAGCCATTTTTTTAGAGTAATGAATTTAGAGCGGTGGAGACAAGACGTAATTCTCTTTGCTCAGTGATATTCTATAGAGGAGATTGACTTCGCACAATTAAAAGCAACTGTGTAATTTTCGAAACGTAGAATAATTTGTTTGTGAATTCATGAAAACTGTAAGTATTGCTAAATACTGAATGCAATAACTGTTAGAGCCCACAGTCATAACTGAAACGGAGCTACGCTCGAAAACTGGGTAAAGAATTGTAAACCCAGGCATATATCTGAACCTTTTACCAAGAATGAAGGTCCTTAAGCTGAGAGAAAGTCAAACTAAGGAATACTAATGAATAAGAGAAAGCTTGGCTCTTCATTGAAATGAAGAGATAAGAAAAACGTGAAATCTAGACCACATTAACAAATAAACGAAGGAACACTAGAAGGATAGAGGAGCCACGCCATGTTTTAGCAACTTGAAAAGATTACGAGATGCAATAAGGAATATTGCATCATTAAAATAATGCATTGACTTTTTATGCTTGTTTATTAAATGTCAACATGCTATTATGCAAATTTGGTGTGGTTACCATTTGACTTAACCCAGTCCTTGTTGGAAATTGAATAAACATTTGTTTCATTGAACACAAATGCTGTTGACGAATCATATGTTTGCAGTTAGCCATCATACCAATTATTAAAGGATCATGCCAAAGCTAATCGTTGCAGGTGCAACACAAATAATAACCATATGCTCTAAAAATAAAACATCATAGAGGATTGTCCCCGAACCTGGTAAATTCCTGTAAGTCTGTAGAGAGAAATCATCACCTCTAGCAGGCTAGCTAGTAATCAAAATCTAATACTCTCGAGTTAAACAGCAACCCCCACTACCCTGCCCGGCCACACTCACTGCCATTAGTTCTACTCAGGCAAGCACACATTTCAACGCTCTCCACACTGGAAATTCCACAACACTTTACTCCAAAACAAAACATACACGGAACATATGACTCAACTCATCCTTACATACACAACTGATATGCCAACAGAAAACATTTAACACCACTGGGAAATACTAAAAAATACAATATGTGAACGAACGCAGTTAATGTCAGCTAGGATACACAAGGATAGGATAAAGCAAGAGAAACTAGTAGAGGATGCAATACTGCTTGTCGTAGATTTTCGATAGGAGAATTAAGACTAGGTTTGGTCCCTTCTGAATAGGTTTGAATAGGTGATAGACTCAGTGAGAGTTAGTGAAAGGTAATAGAATTTCCACACAAGTGAGATGATAGATTTTGATATAGTGGCTGTCTCTGAAAGAGAAAAGAATTCTTCTCTCTCTCACCTATCTTCTACAACAGTTGTTACAGCGTCCGACAGACTACACCAATATACATATTACGTATATTTCTATCACTCACAGGCACGCACATACATGTGACGACAGGTAAACACACAGACGTGGGAAAACTATAACAATGGTATATATATTATCTAGAACGAGCTGACCAAACACGATTATTAAGTTCAAGAGCGATTTTAATATCAGGAAAAATCGGCTCACAACATCAAAGAAAGTACATCAAGGAAAATACATATACACATAGTCATAAAAATTCAAGGAAATGTTGCAAGGATGATAGCCCCGTTATAGTGTTAACTCTAGGTTTAGCCCGGCCCCGTTAAGAGAACAGATGATGGCGCCCGAGTCACAGATACATAGGGTTTGAGTCTAAGAGTTTTTCTTTGTTTTATCTCGTAATTATATGCACAGAGTTTGAAAAAAATCTGATTTAACCTAAGACAAAAACACAAGAACTCTAGCCTTAGCAACAAATTATGCAGATTGAAAAAAAAATTAGGACAGCAACAGGGTGTCAAAAATATAATTGTGAAAATATCACTCAAACCAGCGTACACTCATTCATTCCGCCATGGCCTCTCATACATGTACTCACGACTTTGCTCGCTGCCTCTTGGAACACACTGATTTTAGATTTTCACACAGACTCAAAAAATGCAGTCTTCTGCCAAGAAGTCCCCAGTTCCAAAAGACGTATTTAACTCGGAGTCTCCGGGAACGACTACTTGGGTGTGCAAATTTGTTCAAATGTCTGATTAAGTCACCTAACAGTTATTCCAGGCGCGGGAGTTAGCAGAGCACAGTGTCAATAGCGTAGGTTTCTAGAAATGATGAATGTCAGGTCGGTGCCTTCCCTCAGTATAGGATTCACTTTAGTCACACCACAGATTTGTCCACAAAAATATATATATATATAGTCGGGAAATGTTAGTTAATACTTGAAGTATTTCGCGCCACCAGGCAGAAAGATTACGTAGAGTTTTCTAGAAGAAATTAAGATCTGGCTCCAAGGTCCAGTATTTATCATTTACAGTCTTTGAAAACCCATTATTGGGAGATAGTATTTCTGGCTAACTCGGGTTTCATATGCACTGTTAGACCAGTGGTACTTAAGAAACCCACGTGGTTCAAAATAAGGACTGTCTATTTCTTCACAAGTATGGAAACTACTACTAGGTGCTGGTAAAGTTAGGGTCACCCCAAAACTTTCACTGTGTGGAGGAAAAATAACACATATAATATAATAAACAGAATCTGTACTGGTTATAACTTACATTTAAACTTGCAAGCAGAGAGCTTTGCTTATCATTTAAACTTCCCGTGACGTAAGTTATATTTTAAAATCAGCAATCCTCATGAATTAGGAACACGTGCGTATTCCGTCACCATTCATGAGGCTCGATTCTAGATTTTATACGTTAGTTTAGAAAAATACACTCGACTGAGTATTAGCGGTTAAATTAAATTCATAAATAGCTACAATTGCCGTTATAAGCTAGAAATTTTAATTTTATTCTGCTTTCCACTGAATGCTTCCCTAGAAAATATAATAGCCTACCACTTTATTTCTCTTCTGCGCTAAAGAAATAGATATAAAATGAATTAAGCGATTAAACACTTTAACACTCACAAAATCTATATATCTATCATATTAATTACCTCAACCACAGAATTACAGGTAGTCGCACAACTTAAGAATAAAAATGCTGAAAATATTTCTGGAAGTCTAGAAGTTCGACAAATTGCCGAAACAAACTGAGATCTTCGCTAACAGCTATTCTGTTACGAGCAACCTATCTACTGTGAGTCTATGAGCGAGAATGAAATTAAAGTTTCAAACTTGGCCAATATCTTTAAAATCGGACACAGGATCCTAATCTTATTTCGCCAAGCGAAATAGTCTCCCCTGTCCGTATAACACCTTCGTCCGCTTATCGCGTGACGTAACAGCCATCAGTGGCCGAGGGCTTGCATGAGTTGCAAATCTCAGACCACCGTCTGCAGTGCGGAGTGGATTTTCACGCTAAGCCGGGTTTTTCCTGACGAAAAACCTCATGCGTTTACTGAAATGCAGACTCTCTGTCTACTTTCCATGTCCCTCGGGTGAATTTTCACGCCCCAGGCCAGAGACCCTCAGACGAATGTCTAGCGAATGCTGTAAATTCACGCCTATCATCCGACCAGCGCGACTGACATGTACGCAATACCACCCAGGTGCGATTCTCAGTTTTAGAGAAAGGAAAACAGGTAAAGTTTGCGAATTATATGAAAATAATATTCGCAAAACGAATGGATTAAAAATGTACAGGAAAAAGGAAATACAGAGATAATAAAAGAGAGAATTCGGGTGAAAGAATAGGAAGAAGATGTAGGAAATTAAATGAATATAAACCCTACGTGACACTGCTCACAAAACAAACAGACAGAAATTCACCCAGCATCCTCACATTAGAAGACCAGCTACAACAATACAAGCACCATAGGTTTCAGAGCGCCCTACTACTGACGAAACTGAACACAATCACACAAGAAACACACGGTAAACAATACATGGCAATAGAACAAAACATACAACGCTGCAGACAGGTAGGGCAAATAGTAGATCTAGACGGAACCACACAGACAGAAACACAAAACATAGTACAGGCTTTTGAAGATTACTACAGAAACCTGTACACAGAAGAAAACGTACAGTCACGCATACAAGACACATTTATGCACTTTACAAAGAAACTATCAGATGACGACAAGCAAGGTCTAGATGTAGAGCTGACACAGACATAACACTCGCAATAAACACTATGCAAAAAGACAAATCACCAGGGCCGGACGGACTCACAGCAGAATTTTATCAACACTTTTTTCCCATCCTAGACCCCCTTCTATTAAAAGTATACACAGAAGCTTTCGAGAACAAAGAACTCCCGTCAAGCTTGAACATGTCATACATCACTCTCATACCCAAAGACAACGCAGACAAAACACTCCTTAAAAACTACAGACCTATATCTCTCTTAAACATAGACTACAAAATTTTAACAAAAACGCTAACAAACAAACTAAAACCTTTCATGACCACCCTCATACATGAACACCAGCAGTGTAGCGTCCAACACAGAAATATTCACCAGCACACACATTTCATCAGAGACATAATCACCTACACACACGAGAAGGATTGTCAGTCGTCAATCTTATCTCTCGATCAAGAGAAAGCTTTTGATCGAATATCACACTCATACCTTCACAAAACATTACTACATTGCAATATAGGTGAAAATTTTAGGAAATGGATTGAAATCCTTTATGCGAAGCCCGAAAGCAACGTTTTGGTGAATCACACTTTTGCCAACACTTTCAGGCTAACGGGATCCGTGAGGCAGGGGTGTAGTCTCTCCCCCCTACTCTACGTTCTAGCACTAGAACCCATGCTGGAAAAAATTAGAAAGGACAGCTCTATTAAGGGCACATTTATACCAGGGAAAGGCGAGCAGAAGCTGATTGCTTATGCAGACGACACCACCTTTTTCCCACCAAACGACAGGTCTATTGCAAACATTCTAAACACATTCACAGACTTTAGTAAAGGTAGCGGAGCTAAAGTCAACGTACAGAAATCAACAATAATGGGCATAGGCAAATGGAAAAACAAAACAGACTTTCCATTTGGGCTTGTACCAACAAACAACATCAAAATCTACGGCATCACTTTTCCTTCACACCCAAGTCGCACTCACAAAGACACATGGCAGAACCTAGCAACACAAATGGCAGACATGCTACATAGATACAAATTCAAAACCACAACAATTTTTGGACGAAGCACGATTGTAAACACTTATGTCATTCCCAAATTACTATACGTAGCCACAGTTTTTGACCCCCCGAAACAGACTATTACAGACATAAACAAACAGATCAGAAGATTTATTTTTAGTCACACAATCTACAGCATAAAACATAAGACAATTATACAAGAAAAGAAACAGGGAGGGATTGCACTCCATGACATACAGACAAAGATCCAAGCACTTAGAATCAAACACGTAGGGAATATCATCAAACATCCAGAACAACACGTGCTAGCACACTATTACGTGGGGCTTAGACTCACCAGACTGAGACCACTAAACAACTCAACGCCACACCACTTCGGCCCACTACCATCATTTTACAAGTCATGCATACAAGCCATTCACGGACACGACAACTTAATTCACCAGAAAACAAATGCAATCTACAATCACTTAGTCAAACTACAAGCACCCCCGCTACATCTCAGGATTAAAAGGGGACAGAAATACTTCAAGACAAATTATACTGACACTTTCACCAACTTACACAACCCTCACATCACTGCCAAGGCAAGAGAAGTTACCTTTAGACTCATATACAACATGACACCCACAACAGAAAGACAAGCTCACAGATCCAAACAAACATCACAGTGCCAGCTGTGCAAAACACGCATTCAAGAAACCGAAGATCACATTTGCTACACGTGCAATACAGTCATACATATGAGGAAAGCATTGCAGGATAGAATTGCCTCACATATACAAAACAACGTTGACTTTTACAAATCTATTTTTCTTAACACGCTCCCAAGATCAACTCCCGAAATACATACAAAACTTCTCATTTTATTGTCACAATATAGATATCTCATTTGGAGTTTTAGGAATTTAGCAGTTTTCAAATACCGCCATTTTAATCCACATATACTTTTACGGGTATTTTTGCAAAAAGCACTGACAATTTCCCCTGATTTTAATGTACAGCGGAGCAACACTCCTCCGCTCTCTTCATCTTAATTCCCTTCTTCTCTTCATGTGCCGGTAAGTACGGGCTAGCCTCTTGAAAGGCGACTCAGAAGTGTGTTCAACTGTTACAAGTTAAAGCCTGCACGACTGAGAATAAAGCAATCCGTAACACATACCGACCTTACTCCTACTCGGGGCCTTCAATAGTGTCTCTCCCACCCCATTCTGCCTGTCTTCTTGATGCGTTTTTCCAACGCAAACCGACCACTATTCCTGAAACTGGGGTCTTTCATAGCTCTCTATTCTCCCCGCACCGCTTATTGTATTGTAAATTTAAATGTGTGTATGCATGTGTATACAATTTGCTAATGTAGGCGTGCTAGTTTTTCTTTTCTATATACCATGTATATGTACTTTTATAAATTGTTTAGAAATGTACAAGTTTTGGTTTTTTATTGGAAACAAAACACAAATCATAAAATTTGTTTACAGAACCACCAATTGGAAAAATATGAGAAAATTGTATCTGTGAAAAGTATGATTGGCAACTTTGTAATGCCGTTTTTGTTTCTGGAAACGCTTCAATGTGTAACACAATTTTTAAGACAAGTACGTGTGTGTAGGAGTGGATGCAGAGTTTCCAGGTTTCACCTGCGCTCTTGGTGTGGGTGTGTGCGTGGTTCACATTTGTGGTTTTAAAGTCTAAATTATATTGTTTTGAACGTAAAAAAAATGAATTTTTGCACGAATATAAATATGTTTTCAACCCTGGGATTCCCCCCCCCCCCCCCCCCCCCCCCTCTATTTCACCTTGGAATTATTAATGGACACAGTCTAATTCACATGAATGTACAGAAATGCCCAACTTTAGTATTTTACTTTCCACACCTTGTATTTACAGTTTATGAATGTATTTTGTTGTATGTTGTAAATTGAACCCAAGATGCAGCAATAGTGAATGCAGTCAGCGACTCATAGCTTGACTGCCTGCGTCAGGACCAGCGAACCAGAGCTGGTCAAGACCGTGCTCCACCTCCACGTGGTGGTCCTGGAAACAGTCTGCAGCAGTGCAGGCTGGCTGAGCGAGCACGGATCGAAATGGGAAGGCAAACCCGGTCCTTAAAAAATGCCGTGTAGAAGTCGGATGTGTCGACCGAAAGGTGCAGATATCACAGCTTAGGCGTAAACAGACACAACGCAACCACCGTCCTTTTCAGGACGAACGAGGAAGAAGAAGAAGAAGAAGAAGAAGAAGAAGAAGAAGAAGAAGAAGAAGAAGAAGAAGAAGAAGAAGAAGAAGAAGAAGAAGAAGAAGAAGAAGAAGAAGAAGAAGAAGAAGAAGAAGAACTTGTTTTAGAATTTCAAATTGGATATGCTTTAGGGAACATGATTACAAATTACCCCTTGTACCTTTCTCGAAATGCCAGTGTGCCTAGCCGACTTTATGGCCCTAGGTTGTGTGCTCAACTTGCCAAGGAGAAAAAAAACGTAACGCAGCACACAATTGGCGATATGCTTTCAACCCGGGGGCATTCAATATCTCGCCCAGGAAAAATTTTCAAGTAACCTTTGTACAGTGACACATTTTGTCATTGGGTCTTCTTGTGTTGGGACATGTGTGTAGTGGGATTGATGGTTTTGTATGATGATGATGGTACTACATGTAAATTGTATGAGGCCAGCTGTGAAGGCTCCTGAGATAAAATGTAATTGAGAATTGTCAGAAGGCCTTTCTTGCTACCACTACGACCTCACACTTAATTTTTTTTTTTATGAATGTAGCTGCGTAAAGTGTCTAGGGTTATGATGTGTACTGTGGTGTGATAGTTATAAATATACCCATAGATATTTAACAAGACTAATAAGATTAACAAGTGTTTCAATACACTGAACTAACTCACGTGTGTAAAGTTTTTGATATAATTATATTACATTTATTTGTTCTGGATCAAGTTTTATTTTGACCAGAACTTGTTTTTAAAAAAGAAGGATTTAAAATTTATGAAAATTATGCATGGAATGTTACATAATAAATGCAAAAGTGTACATATTCAAGTACTAGAATAGTTAGTTTTATTAAAATGTTCTGGTAGTCAGCTACTAAGGAGGATATTTATTGTCTGTGCTGTAGGGGTGGTCTCATCACACCTGTCTATATTGACTACATAGTGTCCAGAAAATGGTGGGAATTTTTATGGGGTATCTGCAACTAAATGGGGTTGGTGAATATCCAGCAGACCAGAGGCTCACTCATCTGGTATTTGTAGCTCTGGTGCTGAAATCAGGTGGTCCCACCTCTCCGTGCTGGCGGGCAATAATGGTGGTCTCTGTCACAAGGACTGCACAGATACACTTGTGTAAATCACCACCCGAATAGATACTTCTTCGTTGACGACAGAAACTCGCAGCTCTGCAATCAAAGTATGGGCCATGTGTCAAAATCTATTCTCTACCCACGTCTGGACACCACACTGACACAACAACCACATTATACAGACAGGTCAGATCTCTCTGACCAAACAGCACAGTTACCATGGTGGGTTTACATCCGATAGATCCTCCCAGACTATAGATTCTGAAAATTAATTATTAGTTTTCTACCCTAAAAGAGGATAGGTAATATGTTTCCTTATTCTCAACTCTTGATCTGTCTTGCATAATCCTTGCTGGTGTTTAGGTACATTGTTAGTCCCTAGACCCTGACTTGGGCGGGGGGTCTAGAGCAAAATCCCTACTTGTTTGTAAGGCTAGATTATGATATGGCAGTATCAAATCACTCGAACATGAAACAATATCCAAAATATATAAAGAAATAATTTCAATCTTACCAGATTATGAATAATTAACACAGAAGTGCTAGCAAAACTCAGCTGAGCTGCTGGCTATAGGATGGCGTCCCTAAATTTAACTCACTGTCTTTCATATGGGAAAACACCACACTTTAAAATCTGTGTCTAACACTGAACAATTATTGAAGAATGACCCCAAATGCGCTCTGAGCGCTAATGATATGATTGTCTGTGGCCAATCACTGCCGAGGTTTATTTTTAATTTCAAATTTCCTCACTAAAGTCATTTCAGTCAAGCTTCAGTCACGTATGGATGGTTATCTGTTAGTCTGTCCGTCTCTACTTGTGTTTCTACAAAATTGTGCTCGAATTTTGACCCAACCGTTCTCTCCCCTTCAAATTTTTGTTGTAAAAAGTTATATTTAGACACAGCTACCACCAATGTCCCTTCACTTCTATGCTAAGTAAATTTGAACACCTGCGTCCCCAAGGTCGTGTTTTTGTGGGCAAATAACGATATGTTAGATTCAATGCAGTCTGTGGCTGATGTAAACTACACTGTCTTTTGTCATTATTTTCAATATTATCTATCCGTCTGTAAAATTAAGACCATATTCGTTCACTGCTCAGAATAGGCCATCTGGCCAGCTAATTTTTATATTCCTAACATTAATATTAAGAAAAATTTACTTTTTTAATTTTTGTAATTTTTTTTCAGACATCTGCGTTCTTCCGCTCAAATTCAAATCAAGCGCTTGGTATCGCAAAACGTCCAATTCCGTACCTCGTGTCAATTTGGGGGACTTGATTTTTTTTACTTTCATCCATTCCCCCCCCGCCCCCCCCCCCCCCCCCCAATTGCGTCTCTTTAGCCTTTCCAGTCATATTTTTTTCCCTTTTTGATACTCCGTTCCCCTCCGGTCTAGCAAGTCAATTTATGGAGGGTGATGACCCGCGGTCTAGGCGATCATGTACATCAGCAGCCTACGCATTATGTTTTTATCCTTAAATGTTATCCTTGGAGGAATTTTACCGTTGTATCTCTGTCAATTTCACTACACATCTCCCCACCTGAAAACATGCCTATGGCAAGTTCCAAAACCAGCGATACACATAGGTAAAATTACTCCTCACGTCTGCCATTACTCTAATTTTGATCACAGGGGTGCCGACTGAGGAAATCTGCACCGACATTCAATTTGCCTGGGATATATTGGATACTAAACTGATAAGGTTGAAGCAATAAAGACCACCTCAGCAATCTTGCGTTTTCATGCTTAGCCTGAGACAAGAACACGAGAGGCTGATGATCCGTCTCCACCACAAATGTCCTACCATACAGATAGATTTGAAACTTCTTTATTGCCCAGATTAATGCTAAACATTCTTTTTCGCTTGTGGAGTATCCTTGTTCCGCCTTATTCAATTTGCGGCTTGCATAAGCGACTGGTTTCAGTTCCCCATCAGGTGAAGATGATCTTTGCAACAAAGCCCCTCCTAGTCCCACATTACTTGCATCGGTTCTTAAGACAAAGTCCTGTGTCAAATCAGGCAGTTTGAGAATAGGCTTGCTAGTGAGTTTTTCCTTTAACTCTTGGAACGCTAATTCACATTGTGCAGTCCAAATAATTTTATCTGGAAGTCCCTTGCGAGTCAGATCAGTCAGAGGAGCACAAATGGCGTTAAAATTTTTGATGTATTTCTGATAAAATCCGCATAACGACACGAATGATCGCACGTCCTTTTTGGTTTGCGGCCTAGGTGCTCTCTGCAGTTTTTCCAAGTTCTTAGGATCAGGGGTCATATTACCCTGATATACAGTGTGTCCCAAGAATTCCAACTCTTTGCATCCAATACAACATTTTGTTGGCCTAGCAGTTAAGTTCGCCTCCCGAAGTCTATCAAACAACATCTCCAGAGCTTCAATGTGTTCTTCAAATGTCTCGGTGGCGACGAGAATATCATCCATGAAATTTGTGATACATGGGTTATTCAGGGGGTCCAACAATTTTCGCATCATCCTTGAAAACACACTCGGAGCATTTTTCAGTCCGAATGGTAGCATATTGAATTCATAATGTCCATCCGAAGTGCTAAAAGCCAAATAAGGTCTCACTTCAGGCTTCACTGGGATCTGGTAATAGCCTTTACTAAGATCCACCTTTGAAAAGTATTTTGCCTTGTTCAGTCTGGCAAATAGCTGTTTTGTGTCTGGTAATGGATCCACTTGTCCTTCTGTGACAGCATTCAGTTTCCTGTAATCTATGCACAGTCTGTGTTCCCCAGACGGTTTCCTCAACAAAACGACACTAGAACTAAAAGATGATTCACTGTGCGAAATAATCCCCTCCTTCAATAAATAATCTATTTCTTCCTTTAATGCCTTCTCCTTCGCGAACGGAATAGAATAGGCTCTCATACAGATTGGGTTTGAGTCTACCAGTTTCATGTCATACTGTAGCAAATTTGTATGGCCTGGTTTATCTGTTAATACATCTGTATGTTCCTCCAGAACTTGTTGAACTCTCTCCCTCTGGTTTTTAGTCAGGTGCTTACTGACTTTTACCTGTGCTGCTGTTTCACAAGGATGTAATGGGTATTCTTGTGAGGTGAGTGGTTCTTTTTGCATCTGGGTTGCAATAGCCAAGGTCAATAAGGGGGTGCTTTCCTGGAGTGGTCTGTCCAGATACTTCTTTAACAGGTTTACATGATAAACTTTTTCCTTCCCCTTTTTGTCAATTTTATAGTTTGTTCTAGACACCTTCTCTAGAACCGTATATGGACCTTGCCAACCAATTTGTAATTTATTCTGGCTTCCCGGTAGTAGAAGCAGCACCTTCTCTCCGACTGCCAGTTCCCTGTCCTTTGCCTTCCTATTAAAATATGCTGCATGTTTCTTCCTGGCTTGCTTCAAATTATCATTTGCCAGTTTCCATCCAGCTTTCAAACGAGTGGTCAGTTCGTTCACATATTGATAAGATGAGGTAACAGTCTCTTCCGCCTTCTCATCTGTCCAGGTCCTTAATAGGGCCTCTAATGGACCTTTTATTGGCCTCCCAAATAGCAGAGTTGCGGGAGCCATCCCGGTTGAACTATGTGGTACCTCCCGGTACGCAAACAATGCGGCGGGCAGGAATTGATCCCACAGATCCGGTTTTTCGTGTGCCAGCTTTCTCAGGATAGAAATGAGAGTCCCATTGAACCTCTCTACCTGGCCGTTCCCTTGTGGATGGTACGGACTACAATGAAAGTGCCTGGCTTGAAATAGCTTAAAAACTTCTTCCGTTAGTTTCCCCTTGAACTGAGAACCATTATCCGTCAAGATTTGATGCGGGAATCCTAATCGGGTAAATATTGTAAGTAGTGCCTCTGCTACATGTTTTGAATCAATTGATGGCAGGGCTACCGCCTCTCCCCACATAGAACAAGTGTCCACCAGAGTAAGGATGTAACTGTTCCTCCTCTTGGTCCGAGTGAGAGGTCCTACAATATCCACTGCAACCCTCTCAAAAGGTGTTCCCACTATGGGCATTTCCCCTAGAGTTGCAGGGGCAGTCCAGTGCTTTGGAGCTACCCTTTGACATTCTGGGCAGGATTTGACATATCTTTTTATATCCTCCGTTATCCCTGGCCAGAAGTAATGACAAGCTATACGCTGTCCTGTGGCGCTGATCCCCATGTGACCACTGAAGGGGATTGCATGTCCGAGTTCCATCACTTTCTCTCTATATGCAATGGGAAGAACCAGCTGGTTGTGACCATTTGTTCCAGTTCCGGCCTTCCTGTATAAGAGTTTGTTCTTCATGAAATATTCCCCCTTGCTCGGAGGTGTGTGGCATTTGGGTAATTTTTTAAAACAGGGCTGGAGTGTCCTATCCTCAGCCTGCGCCTTCCTCATCTCCTCTGGATGAGCATTTATAGGTTCACATTCTTCCGCCGTCTCCTGTGGCCTGTTCTGCACGGTCGCCGTGGTCACAGGTTTTTCGGGATTCGCCAACTAGCTGGATCTACACCCCAATATCAGAGGGTAGATTGGTTCATCTATCACTGCTGCTCTGATTTCTCCTTCCACATAGCGAGTTTTCACCGTTATCCTTGCGATGGGAAGTGTCATGAGTGGTATGTCCTTAGTCGCCCCTTGTATTTCCACTGTTTCTGTGGTATACTGACTTGGGTCCACTAGGCTAGACTTCACAACTGAATCATAATCCAAACCTGTATCATAAAGGCACCTTATGGTGACCCCATTACAAATAACATCCTCACAAACTGGGGGGTGATAAGGTTCCTGTTGTCCCTTAGGATTAACCTTTAATCTTTGCGTCCCCGACTTCATTGCAGCAATGTTTGAAGGTTTCCTTCTACAAAATTCGGTGTTATGGTTATCCTTCTTGCACCATTTACACCATCTTTTTCCTTGGTTCAACGGTTTTCTTTCATTGAACTTTTGGTCATTGAACTGTGAGTTTCTGTCGCGATAGTCATTTCTTGGCCGCTCAAAGTTTGTCCTACCCTTATTTCCCTGCTCTCTATTATCAAATTTATTAAATTGCTGTGGAGCTTTAAAATTGTCTATGTGCTTCTTCTTAGCACCACTTACCTCTGCCTGGGCTGCCTGATACCTCTCAGCAACATTTAAAATTTCCCCCAACTTCTCTGCACCTTGTTCCATGAGAAATTTTCTCATGTCTGGAGCCATGGACTCTCTCAATTGCTCAATCATGATCATTTCTTTAAGATCTTGGGTCTTCCCCAGAGCCGTCCATTTCTCCAAATAGGTTTCTAGTCTGGCAGAGAATTGGTGGTATGTCTCCCCAGACAACAGTTTGGCATTTCTAAATCTCTTACGATAAAATTCACCATTCTTCTCGTACCTTAATAACAAAGCCTGCTTTAACATGTCATAATTGTCTTGGTCTTCCCTGTTCATTTTGGCAAATACTTCATAAGAAGCACCCCTCAATCCCTGTGATAGCTTTAAACTCCACCTCTCTCTCTCTAACCCATATGTAGTAGCTAATAACTCAAAACGTCCCAGGTACCCCTCTATGTCATCGTCTTTCTCAACAAAATGGTCTAAATGAAACCCCATAGCTGAGTTTGAGGCTCCCATACTGGGCGTAGCATCTGAGGCAAAAGGGCTGGCACCATTTTCAGGGGCCGGGCCTTGTAATTCCAGCTCCCTTAGTCGTAATTCGTGCTCCCTCTGCAACCTTCTATCTTCAGCCTCCCTTTCGGCAGTCAACCTTTTTTCCTCTGCCTCCCTTTCGGCCTTTTTATCTTCTGCCTCCCTTTCGGCAGTCAACCTTTTTTCCTCTGCCTCCCTTTCGGCCTTTTTATCTTCTGCCTCCCTTTGCTGTCGTTTTTCTTCTGCCTCCCTTTGCTGTCGTTTTTCTTCTGCCTCAATCTGCAGCCTCTTAATTTCTCTATCAGCCTCAATTTGTAACCTCTTCTCTTCAGCTACCTTTCTATCTTCCCTTTCAATATATTTATCACATTCAGTCGTTACGTATTGAATTAAAATTTGACCATCCATCCCCATCTCCTTCGCAGTGAGCACAGCAGCTGATCTAAACTTTGCTAGCTCAGCCATACTTTTTAGACAATATAATAATATATAAGCTACATACCTAACCAGTAAAAATAATAAGTACTTCTAATTACTATAATCTAACTAATTCTAACTAACCAGTTAACTAATTAATTATTACTGGCTGTGAAGATTCACCAACTTTTATCTGCAGGGACACTTTTACTTTTAAAGGAAATTTTACAATTTATTTCCCTACTTTTATTTCTCCCACCAGGAGATCTTAATATTACTGTTGGGCTAATTATCCCTGGACAAGACCCCAATATATGTAGTGGGATTGATGGTTTTGTATGATGATGATGGTACTACATGTAAATTGTATGAGGCCAGCTGTGAAGGCTCCTGAGATAAAATGTAATTGAGAATTGTCAGAAGGCCTTTCTTGCTACCACTACGACCTCACACTTATTTTTTTTTTTTTTTTTTTTATGAATGTAGCTGCGTAAAGTGTCTAGGGTTATGATGTGTACTGTGGTGTGATAGTTATAAATATACCCATAGATATTTAACAAGACTAATAAGATTAACAAGTGTTACAATACACTGAACTAACTCACGTGTGTAAAGTTTTTGATATAATTATATTACATTTATTTGTTCTGGATCAAGTTTTATTTTGACCAGAACTTGTTTTAAAAAGAAGGATTTAAAATTTATGAAAATTATGCATGGAATGTTACATAATAAATGCAAAAGTGTACATATTTAAGTACTAGAATAGTTAGTTTTATTAAAATGTTCTGGTAGTCAGCTACTAAGGAGGATATTTATTGTCTGTGCTGTAGGGGTGGTCTCATCACACCTGTCTATATTGACTACATAGTGTCCAGAAAATGGTGGGAATTTTTATGGGGTATCTGCAACTAAATGGGGTTGGTGAATATCCAGCAGACCAGAGGCTCACTCATCTGGTATTTGTAGCTCTGGTGCTGAAATCAGGTGGTCCCACCTCTCCGTGCTGGCGGGCAATAATGGTGGTCTCTGTCACAAGGACTGCACAGATACACTTGTGTAAATCACCACCCGAATAGATACTTCTTCGTGAACGACAGAAACTCGCAGCTCTGCAATCAAAGTATGGGCCATGTGTCAAAATCTATTCTCTACCCACGTCTGGACACCACACTGACACAACAACCACATTATACAGACAGGTCAGATCTCTCTGACCAAACAGCACAGTTACCATGGTGGGTTTACATCCGATAGATCCTCCCAGACTATAGATTCTGAAAAATAATTATTAGTTTTCTACCCTAAAAGAGGATAGGTAATATGTTTCCTTATTCTCAACTCTTGATCTGTCTTGCATAATCCTTGCTGGTGTTTAGGTACATTGTTAGTCCCTAGACCCTGACTTGGGCGGGGGGTCTAGAGCAAAATCCCTACTTGTTTGTAAGGCTAGATTATGATATGGCAGTATCAAATCACTCGAACATGAAACAATATTCAAAATATATAAAGAAATAATTTCAATCTTACCAGATTATGAATAATTAACACAGAAGTGCTAGCAAAACTCAGCTGAGCTGCTGGCTATAGGATGGCGTCCCTAAATTTAACTCACTGTCTTTCATATGGGAAAACACCACACTTTAAAATCTGTGTCTAACACTGAACAATTATTGAAGAATGACCCCAAATGCGCTCTGAGCGCTAATGATATGATTGTCTGTGGCCAATCACTGCCGAGGTTTATTTTTAATTTCAAATTTCCTCACTAAAGTCATTTCAGTCAAGCTTCAGTCACGTATGGATGGTTATCTGTTAGTCTGTCCGTCTCTACTTGTGTTTCTACAAAATTGTGCTCGATTTTTGACCCAACCGTTCTCTCCCCTTCAAATTTTTGTTGTTGTAAAAAGTTATATTTAGACACAGCTACCACCAATGTCCCTTCACTTCTATGCTAAGTAAATTTGAACACCTGCGTCCCCAAGGTCGTGTTTTTGTGTGCAAATAACGATATGTTAGATTCAATGCAGTCTGTGGCTGATGTAAACTACACTGTCTTTTGTCATTATTTTCAATATTATCTATCCGTCTGTAAAATTAAGACCATATTCGTTCACTGCTCAGAATAGGCCATCTGGCCAGCTAATTTTTATATTCCTAACATTAATATTAAGAAAAATTTACTTTTTAATTTTTGTAATTTTTTTTCAGACATCTGCGTTCTTCCGCTCAAATTCAAATCAAGCGCTTGGTATCGCAAAACGTCCAATTCCGTACCTCGTGTCAATTTGGGGGACTTGAATTTTTTTTTTTTTCCTCCCCTTCCCCCCCCCCCCCCCCCAATTGCGTCTCTTTAGCCTTTCCAGTCATATTTTTTTCCCTTTTGATACTCCGTTCCCCTCCGGTCTAGCAAGTCAATTTATGGAGGGTGATGACCCGCGGTCTAGGCGATCATGTACATCAGCAGCCTACGTATTATGTTTTTATCCTTAAATGTTATCCTTGGAGGAATTTTACCGTTGTATCTCTGTCAATTTCACTACAATGTGGTCTTGACCAGAGCCGGGTTTGGGGCGGGTGACAATGCGACCTCATGCGAGGAAAAAATATGCGACCTCATGCAAGGAAAAAAAAAGGCATTCTTGGCAGTGTGGTTCTTCTATCATAAAGTATGCTGCACCGAGACGGAGACGCCACAGTTTTTTTGTTCGAAGGTATCTTTAATTCTTCTCTGACCTGGCACGTCCTCGTTGGTTCATTCAGCAGTTTGAACGCGTGTCTGCCTTTTCTTCTTTCCTTCCATGTTGTCTTCCATTCTTCGTTTATAGTTTCCTTCACTTGGCTCTTGATCTCCGACCTTCCCAGTCCTGCTTTTATATTGTTTTTACTTGTTCTTCCATTCTTGGCGTTCTGGTCTGCCAACTCGTTGCCAGCAATACCTATGTGTGCTGGAACCCACACTAGCCTCACACTACATCCTCTGTTCCCTAGTGATGTATTAATTGCTAGAATTTCGTCCTTTATGTCTGGCCGGCTACATTTACCTGGGTGTTCTAGTGCTTGTAGTGATGATAGTGAGTCTGTAAATATCGTAACAGCTTCTGGTGGGTTATCTTCGATTATTTCTAAACTTTTAAGAATTGCTACCATCTCTGCGGTAAAAATCGATGCTCCTTCCGTTACACTGTAGCTCTTTTTTATTCCCATTGTGGTATTACAACTCCAGCACCTAGTTGCCCACTATCACCCTTGGATCCATCAGTGTAGACGGCCAGACTTTGTTTAGTTAGTTGATCTATGAACTTTCTACTTATCATTTTGGCTTCCTTATCTTCTATGTTTTGTTTGATCTTTTCAGTGAGTGAGTAGTCTATGATTGGTGTTTTTAGTTCCCAGGGTGGTATTTTGCTTCTGTATTTATTACTATTTTCAATTGTGTTTGATAGTTCTTTGAACTGCGTTAGGGCTTCTATAGTTCTCCACCACTTACTATAGAAATCACAATATAGACTTAACAGGTGATAAGGTTTTAAGTATAGATGCCCCAAGAGATGCCCAATCAATACTTAAAAGATATATACATAAAACAAAGGAAAACATATAAGGTTAGTACTTTTCAGGAAAAACATCCAACTAAATAAAAATTAAACAGCAAGAACTAACAAAGCATTAACAAAAAACTAACTACTCATAGGACAAGGAAAGACAACGAGGTATAGAAAAAAATAGGGCAAATCCTCAAAAAGAACAAATGCCAATACAAATTAAAACCAAGTGTAAAGGACAATAGTTATCTATAAACAACACAAAAGAGAAAATAAAATGGACAAATACTAATATAAATAAAAATCAGCAACCGCAAAAGACAATAGATATTTAAATTGAATACAAAATTAGAAAATAAAATGACACTAAATACCCTAATTATAACCAACTTTCAGGTTGAACAGGGTAGACCAAGATGGAATGAGAAGAGGCAAGAATGGAAAGATGATAAAAGCCCGCTCACCACCCATCAACGCATCAAAACAACAACAACCGTTGTTACCAATTTAATCAACACCTTTATTTTACTTAAATAGATTTAGATTATTGTGGCCATCCTCCAGAACTAAGAATCTTTTATATTTGGACATGCGCCCTAATAATGTGCCCGGCACAAAAGATCAGTATAGTGACACTTATGTGTCATTAGATCTTTTGTGTGAAAACACAGAGGATCATTGGTGACACTTGTTTGTCGTTGGGTCTTTTTGTGTTGGGACATGCGTTTATGTTGGGCGTGTTCCAATGCGACTCATGCGAGTTAAATGCGACCTCATGCGAGGAAAAAATATGCGACCTCATGCAAGGGGAAAAAAAAGAAAAAAAAAAAGACGCTTATGTGTCATTAGATCTTTTGTGTCAAAACACAGAGGAGCATTGGTGACACTTGTGTGTCATTGGGTCTTTTTGTTTTGGGACATGCGTTTGTGTTGGGCGTGTTCCAATGCGACTCATGCGAGTTAATGCGACCTCATGCGAGGAAAAAAATATGCGACCTCATACGAGGGAAAAAAAAAATACATAGCAAATGTTCAAACCGGGTTTTTCCGTGTGTGAGGCAATGATACTTTGCAAAGCTTTCCTCATGAGTATGACTGTGTAGCACGTATAGTAAATATGATCCTCAGTTTCTTGTATGTGTGTTTTACACAGCTGACATTGTGATGTTTGCTTGGATCTGTGAGCTTGTCATTCTGTTGTGGGTGTCATGTTGTATATAAGTCTAAAGGTCACCTCTCTTGCCTTGGCAGTGATGTGAGAGTTGTGTAAGTTGGTGAAAGTGTCAGTGTAATTTGTCTTGAAGTATTTCTGTCCTCTTTTAATTCTTAGATGTAGTGGGGGTGCTTGTAGTTTGGCTAAGTGTTTGTAGATTGCATTTGTTTTCTGGTGAATTAAGTTGTCGTGTCCGTATGCATGACTTGTAAAAAGATGGTAGTGGGCCGAAATGGTGCGGCATTGAGTTGTTTATTAGTCTGTGTTTGGACGTTTAGGAATTTAGCAGTGTTCAAATACCGCCTTTTTAATTCGCAAATACTGTTAAATGTCTTCCTACAGAAAGCACTGTCAATTTCACCCAATTTTAATGTACAGCGGAGGAACACTCCTCTACTCTCTCCGTCTTAGGAGAGTGGCCTAGACGCTACAAAACTGCCACTTTTTACTTCTATCTTTCTTTCGTACCAGGGCGTGCTTGCCTCTTGAAAGGTGGCTCAGGGGTGTGCTCAACAATTACATCTTTAATTTGAGCTTGCACACGACTGAGAACAAAGCAGTCCGTAACACGTACCGACCACTCTCCTACCTGGGGCTTTCAGTAGGGTCTCTCGCCCCATTATCTCCGGGCGCCTATGTTCCGATTGCCTTACATCTTCGGAACGCAATCATTCATACCTATGATTTTTTATTTGTGAGTGTGTGCGTGCGATGGGTTTTTACTATGTAAGAGTAAAAAGTGCCTGTAGTATCAGACCATGTTTGTTTTGTTTTTTTTTTAAATGATGGAAGAGTTTTTTCTATATGTAAATAGACCACATCTGTTATAACAACAAAAAATTAAAAAAAACAACAAAATCTGTTCTTATCAGAAATGCCCAACTTTAGTGTTTACTTTTCCTCACCTTGTATTTACAGTTTATGAATGTATTTTAATGTATGTTGTAAATTGAACATGTTTTGGAATTTCAAATTGGATATGCTCTAGGGAACATGATTACAAACTACCCCTTGTATCCTCCTCGAAATTCCGGTGTGCCTAGCCGCCTTTATGGCTCAAGGCTGTATGCTCAACTTGTTAGTTGAAACTTGCCAAGCGTAACGCAGCATACAATTGGCCACTATACTTTCAACCCGGGGGCATTTAATATCTCGCCCAGACAAAATTTTCAAGTGTCCTTTGTACTGTCAGCCAGACTGTCCACTGAAGTTACTTCAGAATACAATCAACATTAGTCACCTGGTCCGACATGCCGAGGGTGAAGTAGACCATATTTCTTCTGTGTATTTCCAGTCATCTCCCATGTACGACACTATATTTACAATATACAAAATGTGATTTTTGATTTGTGAGTGTGTGCGTGCGATGGGTTTTTACTATGTAATGCAGAATGAATAAAGATCAGTTAAAAATTGAAAAAAAAAAGAAAAAAAAATGATGGAAGAAGAGACTTGAAACCTGTAAACAATTTTAATATGCCTAGTGTGTTTTGTGTTTCGCCTAGGCAAACAAAGAAATGTTTCAAACGTCTATTTGTATGACACATGTACCAACAATGTCCATTCAATCTCCCCCCTTTTTATGTTTTCTCTTTCCCCCACTTCCCTGGTAATATACAAGCCCAACGGTGTCAACAAATAAAAAATCTGTTCTTATCGCAAATCCTTCCCTCAACATCCATGTTACCGCTTCCAAAATACTCACTGTCTTTCTTTTCGTGACAGTGTGTGCTGAGCCCTCGTGGCTACTCAGCGTTGTGCAACACATACTGACCACCCTCTTTAAACTTGGTCTTTCAAGCTCCCATCTTTCCCTGGCCCGCCTATTGTGCCTTTAAGGCATCAATTGTTTCGAAGAACCAGATTGTACTGGCTTACCTTCCGAACGCAGTCTTACCTTTCATTTCATTCGTGTGTATGCGTGTGTGACCCTTATTTATTGCACTTCTAGTCCATGTATGGCACACTAAGAAGCTTGTCCTAATATAAGTATCTAAAGAAATGTAATGAATATGAGTTTTTTAAAATATGTATGTATATGGTTATATACACACCTTGTTTCTTTTCCTTCCCACCTTTGTTTTTCTAGGGTTTTTATACATAACCTTGTCTAAAACATATAAACTCATTCTCTTGGGTATGCATGTGTACAAAAGTACTTGCGTGAACAGAGGAGTCTTTATATTGAAATGTAACCCTTTTATCACGTTTTCTTTGTTGTAAAATGCACATGATTTGTAAATTGAAAATTTGTCCATGTACTTTCCATGTATTTCACTTTGTAAAATGCACACTGATTTGTAAAATGAAATGAAAGCAAATAAAGTTCACTTAAAAAAAAAAAAAAGCATATGTTCAAACCATTCCTCAAGAAATTATTACACGAATAAACAAACTCATAAGAACATTCTTATTTCGCAACACTTTACACTGTATAAAGCATAAAACGTTAATACAACCCAAAGATAGAGGGGGAGTATCTTTACAAGATATAGCAACTAAAATAAAAGCTTTACGAATCAAGTACATAGGAGAAATAGTAAAAAATCCTGAACAATACCTCTTGGCTCATTATTATATTGGTTTGAGATTATCTAACGTGTGTCGTTACAAAAATAATCAACCTCATTATTTCGGCACTTTACCGCGGTTCTACAAAACAATGCATACAAAGCATACAAGGAAATACACCTTTATTACAACAAAATACACGTTCCATTTACAGAAGCCTTATTAGTACACAAGAACCCTCATTAGTGACAAGGATAAAACGTGGGTACAATTATTTCATAACTGATTACCAACCTATTTTTAAGAGCCTACACGAGTTACCACTTGCTCCACCCGCAAAGGAAGTCACCTTTAGATTATTATATAGCATGACACCCATTAGGCAAAGACTTGTTGCACAATGGAAAAACCTCCCAAAATGCAAATTATGTAACACCAATATACAGGAGACAGAAGATCATTTGTATTTTTACTGTAGTACAGTTACTTCTACAATAGAAATTTTGAAAAAAGGAATTGATGGTTTACTTTCCACGCAGTATTGACAATAGATTATCTAACATTTGGAAATTACGATCATTGAATATACATACCAAGCTTCGTCTGTTTAATTCAAATGTTATCTCAGTGTTAACATACGGCTGTGAGAGTTGGAAAATAACAAAATCATTGGAGAACAAGCTGAATACATTCGAGAACAAATGTCTTAGAAAACTCATGAACATCAGTTGGAAAGAATTCAAGACTAATCGACAAATAAGAGAAGACTCTAGGCAGAAATATGTTTCCGACTATATAAGGAAAAGACGATGGTCATATATCGGTCATGTCCTACGAATGCAAAACAACAGAATACCACTACAGGCGCTCACTTGGGTTCCTGAGGGTAAGAGGAAAAAAGGAAGACCAAAAGAAACACTCAGAAGAATAATAATAAGAGAAGGAAGAACGTTGGGCCTAAATAATGTGCAAGAGCTAAGAGGAGTGGCGTCACAACGAACAACCTGGAGAGCACTGGTTTCTGCCTTATGCGCCGTGTTTGGTGCTTAAAGAATTTATTATTATTATTATTATTATTGACATGTAAAGAGCTATCATGCTGAATTCCCTACCAAAGTGTACACAACAAGTAGAACTGAAACTTTTGACCCTGATAGTGGAATTTAAATATTTAGTCTGGATATGTAGGAACTGCGCGGTGTTTGAAGGGAAACAGTACAACGCCCACTTATTCTCACAATTATTCCTACAAAAAACACAATATATCAAAGTTTGAAGGGATTGGGAGGGGGGAGAGAAGGGGGTGTTGGAGGGGGCAAGGGGGGGGGGGAGAAACTATTTTTCAACCCAGAACTAACTGTACACAAGTTAAATAATTATAGCCTTGTTTGGCTTTATGGGTGCAAGTTCCAATGTGTGTGTGAACGAGTTTATATGAAAACTTTGCTTTAAGTGTGCCAGAGAGTGAGTGTTTATATGTATTATACAATGTACTGGTTTTTGTGTAAATTGAAAAAGGAATATAATCAAGAATTTTTAAAAATAAATAAATAAATAAATACGAAAAATAAAGAAAAGGGGGAAAAAAAATTTAAAAAACGGAACGAATGTAGGCATATGCGTATATGTATATATCGGTACATAGGTGCAGGTTCCAGGTTTTTTTTTTTTTTTTTTTGGTGTTTCTTCTTAAATGCTTTGACTCATATCGGAGTGTCTAAACAGAAGCTTACGTATACATGTGGAAGTGTGAGCAAGTGTAAGTTTTTTTTTTTAATATGTAAAATACTATGAACGACATAGGAATTTGTTTAGCTATAAACCAAATTTATTTTTTATCATATTATTTTATTATTAATATTATTTTTCACTTTATTTGTGAGAGTGCGAACGAGGTTTCATATGTAATATACAATGTATTTTTCTGGAAATTCATGCAAAATGTACCTGTTTTTGTAAATTGACAAGAACGACAAATAAAAGTTTTTTTTTTTTTTTTTTTTTTTTTTTTTTTTTTTTTTTTTTTTTTAATTGGCTAAGATCAAAGTGCATTGACAAAAAAAACTAATGTTCAAACTATTATTGTCAATGTTTCCATGCATATGTCTTTAGATTTAAAAAAAAAAAAAAAAATATGAATGTATATATCACACCCAAAAAACAAAAAAAAAGTAGCAATCACTAACACATACCTAAGGATCTTTTCTATTTGGACATATGGTCAGAGATTTTTCTAATACAAAAGAATCCCTACATTTGACATTAATGTGTTATAGATTCGAAACACACGGCCATTCCGCACTATCTGGAGCTCCCTTATAGGATTGTTAATTAACTTTATCTAGGGATTCACGCTTACCTACGATCTGCCATCACCGGTGTCAATACAATACTACGTTTTGGATTATCTTGATTAGCCTGATGACACAGTCTATTGTATTCCACACGTCGCATTATTTTTCATAGTGTTCCACGGAGGAACACGAATTTCACAGTTTGTTCACCAGCTCAAGATTTCAACAATGAATCCAAGTAACATCACCGCATCTGTAAACATCACGATGGACGCTTTCGAGGGAGGGAACATCCACCGGGCGAGAACCTTGGTTCTGTCCGTCTCAGGACCGCAGGCGGCGGCGAAGGCGTCCCCGTCGTTTCTCACCAGTGTTTTGGTGGGCCCGGGGGGGGGGGGAGAGTGCCTATAGACGGCATTTCAACACCATACCGTTTCGAGAACCCAGTGAGATGGTACTTAAACCTGTCGGCAGAAGCACACACATGATTTTATTCGAAACTGCACGGAAAGAAAATTCAGCTGACGAACCCGGAGCTCGCCATCATGGTTGAGCACCTGGAGAAAGAGCGGGTGAAGGCGACATTGCAATGGCTCCCTCCAACAATCAAACAGCAAGCGGTGGAGAATATTGCCAGACAAGTAACCGGCGACCCCGAAGCAGAGGTCTACCGCATCAGAAATGCTCCTGACAAATGGGGAGTACTCTTTCAGCAAGATATACCAGTTCCACACTTCATTGACTTAAAAACTGCAGATCAGGAACAACACAAGGTCCCCATCACCATGCCAGGTCGGAGGATGGTATGTCCACACTGTGGGGAAGACACCCACTGGGCTAACAAGTGCTAAAAAAAACATTACAACGGCCAAAGCCCATAGCAGCACCAACCACAACTGAAACCACCTCGTGGCCACAGCTGCCACGAAAAGAAACAGCAGTGCGAAAGCAAAACAGAGAGAGGCCCAAGAGTCGCAGGCAAGAGACCCACCACCGGCGAATGATGGCTTCGTGCTCGTTAGAGACAACAAAAGACAAAGACGGCACTCGGCACCTATTAGCCCCGACACAGACGGCACAGAAACAGAACAGAAACCAGAACTGACATTCACACCAACCACTAGGACAGCAGCACCACCACCAACTCAGACATTTGAGACAAAGTACATTATCAGCAACATCACTACAACAGCAGAGCAGACAAGCCCACCTGAAATAGGCTTACGCACCAAACTCATCATCGATCTCACAAGAAACCCAGCAGATGACGAGGAACAAGGAAACAGCCTACACAAGTAATTTTTCATTCAACAACGGGTATGTTGTAAATCATTATTGTATATGCACTTATAACATAATGCGACTTTAATGTATTTTAGATTTAAAATGGCGTTAGATATTGTATTGTTAAGTACAAATATCAGTGGCGTTCGCACAAAAATACATCACATCATATCACTTATTCATAAACACAAACCAGGCTTTATACTTTTACAAGAAACTAACATACACATAGACGAACACGCATCGCAGATCACAACCCAGTTAGGACTAAGGCATTCTTGTTTTAGCTTAGCCATTCACAACACTGGTTCAGGAACAGCTATTTCACAAACATCGGACAGGTGGGAAATACTTAGGAAAAACAGGGACACCGAGGGTAAAATAGCCATAGTTCACGTAGGAAACAAGAAACACACATACACGATAGTTAACATACACGCCCCAGCAAACTACAGTCACCAGCCGCAATTTTACGATAGCCTAGATAACTTACTCACACACTTATACAGGGGACACAACATTATACTAGGTGGTGATTTTAACTGTGTTTTGACAGATATGGATCTGATAGATGGTGAGGTTAGAGCACAGATAAGGAGAACCAACGGAGAAGACACACACCAGTTAGATATATTACAGAACATAATAGACACCCACAGCCTAACAGACGCATACAGACTCGCACATCCCCAAAGCACGGACACCACACACCCAAACAAAACACACAACCGACCTTCAAGATTAGACAGAATTTATATACCATCAACACACCACACAATTCAAGCCAGACACTTACCAGAAACTCTACAGTTTACAGACCACAGAGCAATACTCACAGCCATTAACTCTTCTCAGGCAAGCACGCATTTCAAACGCTCTCCACACTGGAAATTCCACAACACTTTACTCCAAAACAAAACATACACGGAACATATAACGAGACTCATCCTTACATACACAACTGATGTGCCAACAGAAAACATACAACACCACTGGGAAATACTAAAAAATACAATACGTGAACGAACGCAGTTAATGTCAGCTAGGGTACACAAGGACAGGATAAAGCAAGAGAAACTAGTAGAAGATGCAACACAGCTTACAAAACAAACAGACAGAAATTCACCCATCAGCCTCACATTACAAGACCAGCTAGAACAATACACGCACCATAGGTTTCAGGGCGCCCTACTACGGACGAAACTGAACACAATCACACAAGAAACGCCCAGTAAACAATACATGGCAATAGAACAAAACATACAACGCTGCAGACAGACAGGGCAAATAGTAGATCTAGACGGAACCACACAGACAGAAACGCAAAACATAGTACAGGCTTTTGAAGATTACTACAGAAACCTGTACACAAAAGAAAACGTACAGTCACGCATACAAGACACATTTATGCACTTTACAAAGAAACTATCAGATGCAGATAAGAAAGATCTAGATGCCGAGCTGACACTTACAGATATAACACTTGCAATAAACACTATGCAACAAGACAAATCACCAGGGCCGGACGGACTCACAGCAGAATTTTATCAACACTTTTTTCCCATCCTAGGGCCCCTTCTATTAAAAGTGTACACAGAAGCTTTCGAGAACAAAGAACTCCCACCATCACTCTCATACCTAAAGACAACTCAGACAAAACACTCCTTAAAAACTACAGACCTATATCTCTCCTAAACGTAGACTACAAAATTTTAACAAAAACGCTAACAAACAAACTAAAACCATTCATGACCACCCTCATACACGAAGACCAGCAGTGTAGCGTTAAACACAGAAACATCCACCAGCACACACATTTCATCAGAGACATAATCACCTACGCACACGAGAAGGATTGTCAGTCGTCAATCCTATCTCTCGATCAAGAGAAAGCTTTTGATCGAATATCACACTCATACCTTCACAAAACATTACTACATTGCAATATAGGTGGAAACTTTAGGAAATGGATTGAAATCCTTTACAAGATGCCCGAAAGCAAGGTTTTGGTGAATCATACTTTTACCAACACTTTCAGGCTAACGCGATCCTTCAGGCAGGGATGTCCTCTCTCCCCCCTACTCTATGTTCTAGCACTAGAACCCATGCTAGAAAAAAATTAGAAAGGACAGCTCTATTAAGGGCACATTTATACCAGGGAAAGGCGAGCAAAAGTTGATTGCTTATGCAGACGACTCCACCTTTTTCCCACCAAAAGACAAGTCTATTGAAAACATTTTAAACACATTCACAGACTTTAGTAAAGGTAGTGGAGCTAAAGTCAACGTACAGAAATCAACAATAATTGGCCTCGGCAAATGGAAAAACAAAACAGACTTTCTGTTTGGACTTGTACCAACAAACAACATCAAAATCTACGGCATCACTTTTCCTTCACACCCAAACCGCACACACAACGACACATGGCAGAACCTAACATCACAAATGACAGACATGCTACATAGATACAAATTCAAAACCGCAACAATTTTTGGACGAAGCACGATTGTAAACACTTATCTCATTCCCAAATTACTATACGTAGCCACAGTATTTGCCCCCCCCCCCCCCCCCCCGAAACAGACCATTACAGACATAAACAAACAGATCAGAAGATTTATTTTTAGTCACACAATCTACAGCATAAAACATAAGACACTTATACAAGAAAAGAAACAGGGAGGAATTGCGCTCCTGGACATACAGACAAAGATCCAAGCACTTAGAATCAAACACGTAGGGAGCATCATCAAACACCCAGAGCAACACGCGCTAACACACTATTACATGGGGCTCAGACTCACCAGACTGAGACCACTAAACAACTCAATGCCGCATCATTTCGGCCCACTACCATCATTTTACAAGTCATGCATACAAGCCATTCACGGACACGACAACTCAATTCACCAGAAAACAAATGCAATCTACAAACACTTAGTCAAACCACAAGCACCCCCACTACATCTCAGAATTAAAAGGACAGAAATACTTCAAGACAGATTATACTGACACCTTTACCAACTTACACAACCCTCACATCACTGCCAAGGCAAGAGAGGTGACCTTTAGGCTCATATACAACATGACACCCACAACAGAACGACAGGCTCACAGATCCAAGCAGATTTCACAATGTCAGCTGTGCAAAACACGCATACAAGAAACTGAAGATCATATTTATTACAGGTGCAACACAGTCACACTCATGAGGAAGGCTTTGCAAAGTATCATTGCCTCACACACGATACAACCCGTAGACTTTTACAGAGCTATTTTTTTAAACACGATCCCAAGAACAACAAAAGACACACATACAAAACTTCTCATGTTATTATCTCAGTACATATATTTAATTTGGACGTTTAGGAACTTAGCAATGTTCAAATACCGCCTTTTTAATTCACAGATACTTTCAAATGTTTTTCTGCAAAAAGCACTGTCAATGTCACCCGATTTTAATGTACAGCGGAGCAACACTCCTCCGCTCTCTCCATCTTAAGGAACTAGCCTAAACGCCACAAAATTCCCTTCTTATCTTCGTGTACCGGTAGTACTGGCTAGCCTTTTGACAGGCGACTCAGAAGCGTGTTCAACTGTTACTTAGTTGAAGCCTGCACGCGGCTGAGAACAAAGCAATCCGTAACACATAACGACCTTCCTCCTACCCGAGGCCTTCAGTAGTGTCTCTCCCGCCCCATTCCGCCCGTCTTCTGTACGCTTTTTCCAACGCAGACCGACCACTATTCTTAAACAGGGGTCTTTTATAGCTCTCTATTCTCCCCGCACCGTTTATTGTATTGTTGAAGTGAATTTAATTTGTGTATGCATGTGTATAAAATTTACTAGTGAATGCGAGCTAGTTTTTTTTTTTTTTTTTGGGGGGGGGGTTTAACCATGTACTTTTATTATAAATTGTTTGGAAAATTTACATGTTTTTTTTTTTTAATTGAGATGGAAACAAAACACAAATCATAAAATTTGTTACAGAACCACCAATTGGAAAAATATGAGAAAACGGTATCTGTGAAAAATATGATTGGCAACTTTGAAATGCCCTTTTGTTCTGGAAACGCATCAAATGTGTAACACAAATTTTTCAGTACAAGTACGCGTGTGTTGGAGTGGATGCAGGGTTTACAGGTTTCACCTGCGCTTTTGGTGTAGGTGTGTGCGTGGTTTCCATTTGTGGTTTTAAAGTCTAAATTATATTGTTTTGGAACGTATACAATAAATTTTTACATGAATATAAATATGTTTTCAACTTTGGGATCTCCCCCTCCACCACCCCTCCCCCCCCCCCCCCCCCCCCCATATTTCACCTTGAAATTATTAATGGACTCAGTCTAATTGACATGAATGTACAGAAATGCCCAACTTTAGTATTTACTTTCCTCACCTTGTATTTACAGTTTATGAATGTATTTTATTGTATGTTGTAAATTGAACATGTTTTGGAATTTCAAATTGGATATGCTTTAGGGAACATGATTACAAACTACCCCTTGTATCTTTCTCGAAATGACGGTGTGCCTAGCCGCCTTTATGGCTCAAGGCTGTGTGCTCAACTCGTTAGTTGAAACTTGCCAAGGAGAAAAGCGTAACGCAGCACACAATTGGCCACTATACTTTCAACCCGGGGGCATTCAATATCTCGCCCAGACAAAATTTTCAAGGGTCCTTTGTCCTGTCAGCCAGACTGTCCACTGAAGTTACTTCAGAATGCAATCACCATTAGTCACCTGGTACGACATGCCGAGGGTGAAGTAGACCATATTTCTTCTATGTATTTCCAGTCACCTCCCATGTACGACACTATATTTACAATATACAAAAGGTGATGTTTTATTTGAGAAATGCACTTGACAGATGAATAAAGAGCAGTTTTAAAAAAATAATATATTTAAGCGCAACCAAAAAAAAAAAAGCAATATCTTTTGTTAACGTTTTGGTAATATACATCCCCAACAGTGTCAACAACAACAAAAAAAACTGTTCTTATCGCAAATCCTTCCCTCAACATTGTTGCCGCTTCCAAAATACTCCCTTAATTTCTGTCTTTCTCTTCGTGACAGTGTGTGCTGAGCCCTCGTGGCTGCTCAGCGTTGTGCAACACATACTGACCACCCTCTTTAAACTTGGTCTTTCAAGCTTCCCTCTTTCCCTGGTCCGCCTATTGTGCCTTTAAGGCATCAATTGTTTCGAAGAACTAGATTGTACTGGCTTACCTTCCGAACGCAGTCTTACATTTCATTTTATTCGTGTGTGTGTGTGTGTGTGTGTGTGCGTGTGTGCGTGTGTGTGTGTGTGTGTGTGTGGTGTGTGTGTGTGTGTGCGTGTGCGTGCGTGTGTGACCCTTATTTATTGCACCTCTACTCCATGTATGACCCACTAAGAAGCTTTTCCTAATATAAGTATCTAAAGAAATGTAATGAATATGAGTTGTTTTTTTTTACACATTCACCAAAATACACACCTTGCTTCTTTTCCTTCCCACCTTTGTTTCTCGGGTTTTTTATACATAACCTTGTCTGAAACATATAAACACTTTCTCTTGGGTATGCATGTGTACAAAAGTACTTGCGTGAACAGAGGAGTCTTTATATTGAAATGTAACCCTTTTACCACGTTTTCTTTGTTGTAAAGTGCACATGTTTTGTAAATTGAAAAATTGTCCATGTACTTTCCACGTATTTCACTTTGTAAAATGTACACGGATTTGTAAATTGAAATGAAAGCAAATAAAATTTCACTTAAAAAAAAAAAAAGCTGGCGAGTCATTTTTAGGGCTTTATGCTAGCAGATAGATTATGTTGGCCTTTTTCAGGACTTGGTATCTATCAACGTTGATCGGGTTAGCAGTCAACAGAGTTTACTTTTTTGGGTGGTAAATGCGCTCTGATATAACCAAATAGGTTGAAAGGAACGTGCCTCGCCAGAAGAAGGCAAAAACCAAACCACAAAAAAAAAAAAAAAATTGTTACCAATTCTTCCATTCCTCGTTTATAGTTAGCTTCACTTGGCTCTTGATCTCCGTTTTTCCTAGGCCTGCTCTTATATTGTTTTTACTTACTCTTCCATACTTGGCGGTCTGGTTCTGCCAACTCGTTACCAGCTATACCTATGTGGGCTGGAACTCACATTAGCCTCACACTACATCCTCTGTTCGCTAGTGATGTATTTGTTGCAAGAATTTCTTCCTTTATGTCTGGCCAGCTATATTTTCCTGGGTGTTCTAGTGCTTGTAGTGATTAAGTGAGTCTGTAAATATCGTCACAGCTTCTGGCGGCTTATCTTCGATTATTTCTAAACCTTTTAGTATTGCTACCATCTCTGCGGTAAAAATCGCAACATGGAAGGACAGTAGTAAAGGCAGACACGCTTTCAAACTGCTGAAAGAACCAACAAGGACTTGCCAGATCAGAGAAGAATTAAATGTACCCTCGAACAAAAAGCTGTCGCGTCTCCGTCTAGGTGCAGCGTACTTTATGATGGAGGAACCACACTACCAAGAATGTCAAGAAGAAAATGACATAGACCACTACCTGACCAATGTAAAAAATACGAGCAACAGAGGCTAGAATTAAAAACATACTTTAAAAATCACAATATAGACATGACAGGTGATAAGGTTTTAAGAATAGATGCCCCAGGGGAAGCCCAAAACAATACTTGAAAGATATATACATAAAACACAAGGAAAATATATAAGGTTAATAACAGTGATAGTAGGAAGAAAATGACATAGACCACTACCTGATCCACTGTAGAAAATACGATCAACAGAGGCTAGAATTAAAAACATACTTTAGAAATCACAATATACTCATGACAGGGGATAAGGTTTTAAGTATAGATGCCCCATGGGAAGCCCAAACGATACATACATAAAACAAAGAAAAACATATAAGGTTAATTACAATGGCAATATGGTAATAATAATAACAATACTTCAGAATAGAAATTTAACCAAATAGAAATTAAT
>JAMPIV010011223.1:37500-60000 GCA_024509875.1 Oreohelix idahoensis
GAGAGAGAAATATGATGCTGATAAAGCAAGTAGTTACATTTTTATGCAGACTGGAAGTGTATTGGTTATAGTGTTGAACACTTTATATAGGGAGGGACCCCACTTACTTAGTACCACTGGACTCTTTACATTGTACTAGTTACGCCACTGAGTTCCACTTCGTACACTTCCAGACGTCGACTTGAATATGTTCAAAAGAAAGCAGTGGGCAGGTTGAGGCTATTTGTATCTCCGTAGAGTTTTTCCGGGAACAGTACTGGTGATGGCCATATGCGCTTTCTCTGTTCCTCATATGTTGGGCATCTTTGAAGTAGGTGTTCAGCAGTCATTTTATCGGTGCTACTGTTAAATCATCGGTTGTTCCTATCTTCAGCTTGTTGCATAGATGGTATTCGAATCTGTTGTGGCCTGTGCGAAGTCTTAAGATTATCATTTGTTCACTTCTGCTAAGCTGGTAATAAGCATCATATTTTAGTGGCCTGCATACTCTGCTTCCAACTAGCTCCTGTATCTGTTACGGAACTCGTTCGTAACCAGAGACATTACTGTGCAAGACTACCTTACACTGAAGGCAGGCAATAATTTGCTTAAAACTAACTTAGACTGAAGCAGACAATAGTTTATTCATTCATTACCCTTCAGCGCCCCCCCCCCCCCCCGCAAAGACCTTAAACAGTCAGTTTCCCACCAAGTCCTTCCGTTCGCGCAAGGTTTCATTGGCGTAACTACTACCTGGCGGCCGGGCGCCCCAGAAAGTAGTAGTCTGGAGGAAACTTTCAAATTTATATATACATCTGCAAATATTTTGAGATGACCCTTGCGCTAGTTTTTTTTTTTAAATTAATGAAGAAAAATATCCCGTTCAACCTCTGATGGGTTATAATTAGGATATATATTGTTTTCAATTCCAAATAATATGAACAACTGCCGATATGAGAAAGTGACATCACATTTGTCAAATCATTGTAAATAGGGACAATCACAATTATGCTTATACGTTACCGTACATTAAAAACATAAATAAATATATAAAACTAAAAAACACAAACAAACAAAATCAAGAAGACACTCTGAACAAAAATAATATTAAAGTGGAGGGGTGTAAAGGCCTGATGGTTCCAGTTATGTAACTGACTTTAACAGATATTTAATTGACTTTCATCTGTTAAAAGTCATATGCATTATAAGAACAGTATCAGACCTTCACATTCCCAGCCACTTTTTATTAACATTTGTTCGTGTTAAATATTGTTTGACTATATTATACAGTTCCCTAGGTCCGTCTATTCTTAACACCTCTTCTATATTTGTAGGTAAGTTGGATGCTTGCAAATAATCTACTATTGGTATTCTCATTTGTTCATACCTTACATTTTAACAAGAAATACTCCGTATTATTATCTTGAAGACATCCTGCGCAGTAATGTGACTGTGTGGCCAGAAAGGCGTAATTTTAGACTGAGTAATAGTTGTCGATCTTGTCTACGGTGTATATTTGTGCTCATGTTGGTATTCTCACACGGGAATGTGCGATCTAAACGAAACACCTTTGCCATCTGAAAGGAAGACAAACGTGTGAGACGCAGAAGGTGTAATGAGAGACGGTTCTTGGTTTTAGACATCTCGGCGCTGTCTGACACCAGAGTAACACACCTTGTTGAGCACGAACACGTGAGAGGTGTGACTGCAGGCAAGAGATGTCGTGGGAATGTAATCAGTAGTGGGCGGGCCTTGAATTGTGTACGTTTAGGAAGATAAAGCTTACTAAATTGTGATCTCATGTCATCCAGACTGAGCATATGACTCCTGATTTGCTCCCTAGAGGGATGGGCGGAGCTTTGCCTGACATTTTGACGTGGCTATCATAAGGTATCGGCGAGTAAAGGTAAGATTTAAACTAAAAGAGTTGAAGGCTTCCGTCAGAGCTGAGAAGTAGCCAGATCGTCATCGTGTGCAAAACGAGCCCTCGTACGATAACCAAGTGAGATTCGGGCTGTTGCACAGTTGCGTCTGTGCTAAGAGAGCTAACGACATTGAGGTATGCTTACCTATGAGAACATTTTATAATACATAACATAGAGTAATATTTGACGTTTCAGGTTTAGAAGTTAATGCTTTTTAGCGTTTGTCTATCTATAGTTTGATAGAAGCTGATTGGCGATTTATGTGTTTTTAAGTGTAATTTCACGTATATATCATCGATATTTTCAACCGTGAGACTGTGTGATGAGTTACTGTTATTTTTATTTTCAACTCCCCCCCCCCCCACCCCCCCCCCCCCCCCCCATTTTCCTTTTCCGTGTAATTATTTGTGTTCTTTTATTATTATTAGGCGTTCGAGTTCACTAGTTATTAATTCTGGGTTATTTTTCTTGGACGTTAGGATAAAGCCGACCACCTTCACAAACCCTTTTTATTTGTAGGGATGGGGGAAAGCACGACCCAGGTTAACGCGGAACCAGTAAATTTATTCTGGTAGATAGAAGGTCAGAGGGTTACGGAATATTACGTATTATTTCGGCGCGTGAGCAGGAATAATTTTGCGGTTTTGCTCGGTCAACGGTGAGTCATAGGTTAGCTTATGTTATGATTAGGTGGTTTAGATTTAATTTATGTGCAGGCATGATAGTAGGTCAAAGGTTGGTTTAAAGCGGTTTCTGATAGATAATGCTAGACGCGAACGCCATGACTCACCGCGTCTGATATTGCATCAGCAAATTGATAATATAAATAGTGAGCGTCAAAAGTCTTTATCGCTCACTAGTCCCAAGAATTTTTGCCGTGAAGAAGCGCCATTTTACAGTCTGCTCAGTGTCGTGAAGTGGTCTGTTTCACAACACGTCATTCTGAGTAACTATGACTCAAACCGCGCGCCATACTTTGTGAGAACTGCATGATACATGGACCAATCAGATGGTACCTTTATGCAGTGTTTACTAAAGCATTAGGCCGTCAAAATGGCCAGTCCAAATTTGTGCAACCACGTGGAAGATGACATTTAATTACAGCGTTATGAAAGAAGTACCACCTGGAAGAGGTCACTAATACAATACTGGGAATCTTGCTCTACACGTCTGTACAGAGACTTCCACGAATAGTACTATAGGACGGGAGAAATCTCTGGTTGAATGCATCGAGACCTCAGGTTAATCCATAATTTTTCTGTTTAGAGTACGCATAGAATAAAATGCACTTAGGAAAGTAAAAGACAATTAGATAGGAAGTTAAAGGATAATTCAGAGCGCATTTTAAGCCTTAGATGAATAAAATCTCTTCAGGAATAACGTAGATAAATGAAATCTTAGTTTTCCTGATTTGTACACATAGGCAGATTTTACATACATTTTCGGAACGCAAAAAAACACGGTGGGTAGTAAACTCCCTCTGGCGTCCGCCTTTGGGATATATATAGAACGTGCCCTAAATAGAAAAGCAGGCTATAAGAATTCAAAAATACAGTGGATTTGGTTATTACTGTTATAATATGTCCTGTGCATCTGCTAGCACACTGTCTGAAACTGTCTATCATCCCCAACCTTTGTGATAGTGGGATAGTGATGGACAATATAGGGGTTACATCTAATATGTTTCAGGTTATATCCTGTCAACCCAACTACTCATAAAAGAGTCAGCCACTACTGAAGTTACTACTGGTGCAAGTGCTTTTTGAGTTCAGAGGGCCAGTCATCAAGTACTACTGCTTGGGGGAAGTTCAACTAAATTTTCCTTCCAGGACAAGAGTGGAACCAGATTCATTCTAACAGATGAGTTGCAAAACAAGGCAACTGTAGAGTATCCGAGTCACACCACAATAATAGACAATACTAGTTCATGATGAACAGTGTTTGGGCATAGATATAGCCAGTGATATCCTAACATTCAATGACAGTGAAATAAAAGTGTTATTAAGATATAGATATTCGTCAAGCAGAGATAGTTAACCAAAAAGAGAACTTTCAACAACTTTAATGACTTTTGATACCTTTGAACTATTTTCTAATATTTTATTTATTTACTGTTGTAATTGAATTTGATTTACTTGAAAACTTTTCAAACAAAAAAGAAAAACTGTAAAAATAAATTGTAAATATTTACCAGCAGACTTACTTAAATTATTTAAGTTAAGTTCAAGTTTTTGTTTGTGGATAATTTAGTTAATACCCCTAGCACAGCTAATAACATAATCATAGGAGGATCTGGAGAGGGGCCAGTAGGAACTTAGAGTAATATATTACCATCTTCTCTAGGAACTTATACAGCTTGATCCTACCTGTGATATATATACACCCTTACTCTTTTCAGAGAAGGGGGTATTACTTTTAAGACCAGACTCTTCTCTGGCACTATCCTGGTATCACCTGATACAACTTTGTGTCCAGGATATCTTATAATTTCAATAACATCAACCCTCTCGTGACACTCAGTTCGAGATATTCTGTATTGTTGGGTATGTTCATAACTTAATTGGCGGGGTAAGAAGTTTTTTATAAGAGTTTAGCACGTTAGAGTAAGCTTTCTTCTGGGATTTAATTTAATGTTTATTAGTCAGGAGTGCCATCAATTGCTGACTTATACAAAACTAGAGCCAGTGTAGATTAAGCGTTGTCTATAATTCTACTATGTATAAGCTAGCAGTATCTATGACTTATGTAGCGGCTTTTGAGATAATTAACTGTATAAGTGTAACGAACAGTTTTAGTGTAAGGGGAAGTAAACTGGAGTATGTTAGTAGTTGAAATAGATTTTGAGTTATAGCACTTAGTTGCTTGTTAGCTATCGAATTATTTAGAGAGTATCTCGTGATAGTTTCGAGAGACAGATTACAGACAGCGTGAAAAGCGCTGATATATTTATTCTGTAATGTTTTGAACGGAGTGAGAATAGCTCGCGGCTAGCCCGCAGATGATTGGTTGACTGAGTTGTGTTGACCGTGAGGAAGTCTCGTGTCTGCTTTTGAGCGGGACGAGTGTGTTATCTGGGGAGAGTGTTCCGGGCGTTTTGACCGGGTAGGAAGACAGTGTTTTTTTGGGAAGTGTGAAATGCCTGTACAGTGCTGAATTTAAAATGTCGACGGATTTTTCGCTGTGGGTACAGCGTAGTATGAAACTGCAGTTTTTGATGATTGTGGAAATGTTTATAACTGCAGTGTGCAGTCTTTAAAGGCCATTATCTCCTGTGTGAGGAGTCTTGATTAATAAGAGTACTTTAGGCCATGAATCATGATAGCTCCTGTGAGAGGATTGTTATTGAGGATTCTTTATAGCGCTGAGTTTAATAAGAGTACTTTAGGCCATGAATCATGATAGCTCCTGTGAGAGGATTGTTATTGAGGATTCTTTATAGCGCTGAGTTTAATAAGAGTACTTTAGGCCATGAATCATGATAGCTCCTGTGAGAGGATTGTTATTGAGGATTCTTTATAGCGCTGAGTTTAATAAGAGTACTTTAGGCCATGAATCATGATAGCTCCTGTGAGAGGATTGTTATTGAGGATTCTTTATAGCGCTGAGTGTAATAAGAGTACTTTAGGCCATGAATCATGATAGCTCCTGTGAGAGGATTGTTATTGAGGATTCTTTATAGCGCTGAGTTTAATAAGAGTACTTTAGGCCATGAATCATGATAGCTCCTGTGAGAGGATTGTTATTGAGGATTCTTTATAGCGCTGAGTTTAATAAGAGTACTTTAGGCCATGAATCATGATAGCTCCTGTGAGAGGATTGTTATTGAGGATTCTTTATAGCGCTGAGTTTAATAAGAGTACTTTAGGCCATGAATCATGATAGCTCCTGTGAGAGGATTGTTATTGAGGATTCTTTAGAACGCTGAGTTTAATATGAGTACTCTAGGCCATGTATTATGATATCATTGTAGCTGCCGAGTGCGCAGTTATTATGTGGTACTTTATATCTTGTGTTGTGCTGTGAACGGTATTCTATGTGTATTTCATCAATGTGTTGTGACGTGAATAAACCCATATGAAATGTCACCAGTCGTTTACAACCATCCATGACTCTTGTGTACGTACCTGTGGTGTAAACGACTAAACCAACACACGCACTTAATATTACAAGTGTGACAGGGAACTTAACACGTATTTAGAAATAGCCCCGGAGTGGGCGTGGTCTATTTGTATCGAGAACCTGTGCATCGCTTACCAGTAGACTTCTACAGTGTTTGCCTGTGTGGCGTATATGTAGGTATCAACTGTAGACATTACCAGATCCACAACACAACAGTAACGTTAGCAGATAATTCAATAAGACACCATACACCAACCCTTTGTATCAGTTTCAGTGACAGCCATGATTGACTTTCACGTGCTTGACGGAGGTACAACAGTAATGACCTCCCGGATTTTCCTATTAACATTAGGGGGGTGTAACAGTGGTGTGCTAGTTTTATAGGATCAGATACCCGCGAAATTCGCGTGATATTAATTCACAACTGTTAGCATGTAGCCTGAGTGGCGTTAGTATATGAAAGACAGACATCACATTTGAGAGCTGTATCCAGGCCCAAGGAAAACTTATTCAGTATCAGTTAAACTGGGAACTGTTAACTCAAGTCGCAAGTCGCAACTCGCAAGTCAAGAAATTTATTACTCAAGATTATGAGATGTCATGATATACAGTGGCGTCTGTATACCAGTACAAGTAATCATCTGGCAGTATGAACGAGTGGTGTACCTTCTTTCAACGAAATTGACAGACGGTGACCCATTTCCTGCTTTCCTGTGCGGTGTGTTAGCACGTAGCGTGCTGAATCGAGGACCTGAGCGGAATCAAGGTGTCAAGTTCCAATGCCTTTCTGTTGTCGATTGTTTTACCATTGAACTTTGTGATATCCAGGGTGTTAACGGAAAGGAACAGATGAATTTTCATTCAAGATAAGTAGTTATGTTTGTGGTGTGAACTGTGTCGCCTTAACTATGTCAACGAGCCTTCCTGTGCTTTGCATCTCCTATACTGTTGAAATCTGTTGTTTTTGTTGTCTAATTCTATATAGACATATTATTAGGATTTAGTATTGATGCTAAGTATTGATGGTTGTATGATATAGGATGACTTCCCTCATATGATGTTATAAGGGTTCTTTGAAAAGGAATTGATGATACAAAGTTTATGAATAATATTTTTGGTATACATACTGAACTGTGTGAAATGGAAGGGTAATTGTCAGAACTTCTTGAAACATAAACTTGCGACATTAATAATTATATTGATATAGATATATAGTTAACTGAGTGATTGAATCACCATGGATTTTGATAATAATCCTGCAGATATAAGGCCTATGTTGGAGAGTGCATTGTTAATAGGTAGAGATGAAAAGGGATTGAGTGGTCCAAGACTTGGAGTATGGATCATGGACGATTTGTTGGTTAATGTGTCAGTATCCCTAAAGTTATTTGCTGAACATAACTTTAAGCTTCTTTGTAATTCAATAATGGCTAAGGATTTGATTGATTTGCTACAGCACCTTCGTGTGTTTTTACAACAGTATATTGAACTTGAACACGGACAGATAATGCAAAATATATTCAAGATAATCCACAACGGTATTCCTGATGAGCAGAAAAAGGAATTAGGAAGTGAGAAACAAATAAAAGTCAACAAACAGAGTGCCCTATGGGAAAGGGACAATTGTTTAAAAGTTACTACTGAAGTGAGTAAACTACACGAAACAGTCTCTAAACTCGCAAATGAGTTAGATAAGTCAAACACGGAACTTACTAAAGTGCAAGCGGCGTTAGATGCTGCATTGGGCAAAGTTAAAGATTTGGAAGATCAAGTGCGTTATAGAGATAGTGAAGTAAGTGATCTCAAGCAACAACTTCAGGAAAACAAAGAGAGGTGTAGTAAATTGGAAGCTGAGACAACTGACCGTGATAGGTCGTATACAAACACACTTCTTGATTTGTTGAATAAAGTAAATTCTGGTATTGAAGAAGAGAATTATACTGTATTTCCAAATGAAGTTGAAGAACTAATGAATGATGAGGATAGTGAGAATGAAACACGACAACTAAGTGTAAATGAAGAAAATGATGAGAAAGACAAATTAGAAGAGTTAACGACTGAGAGAGAGGAGATGATTAAAATTGAGAGATTGTTAACAGAGGAGAGAAGTAAAGTGTTGACATTTGACATATTAAATAGGAAATTAAGTGAAGAAATTTCACAAAAAAATGTTGAAATTGCAGAAAGTACAAAAAGGGTACAGGGTCTACTCGATGTTATTTTAACCAGCGGAATATGGTCTTCTGTAAATGTGGACAATGCTAGACAGAAAGTTGTTTGCCAACAGGTTAAAAAGATCCAGCCCTATACAATCTGTGCTGATAGAAAAGTTAAATGTGATAGACAAATATCTTTTCGAGGAAAATATAACTTTCGAAGGTCTTTTGATTCTGATTCCAATAGCAACGAATCTTGGCGGAAGTGTAATAGAGAGAATGATAAGGTAACAGTCAGTCCTGATAGATTTCAAGCTAAAAGCCCAAAGATTAAACGAGTAACTGATTTTGGAAGTTCTCAGAAGATGATAACAAGGGATAAAGTTATAAGTAGTGGTTCCAAGGATGAAACCCATTATAGGCGTAACGATAAAGATACTTATAGATCTGCAGATGATACTGTAAACAAGCATATTGTCAAAGAAAAGAATGGAAAGAGTTTTTGTAGGAGAGATGTTTCTAAGGTATGATAATAATTTTCCTTCTCAGAGGGATAAGAGACAAGTTAATGTATCTCAACAGTTTAATTCTCAGAATTTTGAAAATAATGGTACAGACAAATACAAGAAGAGTTTTCAATCGTGCAATAATTTTTCTGACAGATTTTTTTGTGCGGAGTAGAAACGTTAATCATAACAAGTCTAACTGGGATTATAGACATAATAATAGTCTCAAACAAAGAGGAAATGATGATAAATATTTTGATCAAACGACGAATAATAAGAGCAATTATGCTAATTTTGCTCGACATGAGCCTAGAAGCATTGTTATTAAGCAAAGTAGCAATGATAATGATGTCACAAATACTACTGCTTGTTATGTTTCTGATTTTGAAAGAGCAGCACGTTGTTGTGAACTTAAACGAAGAGTCGATGACATCGTGGGGTGACCAGATTTCCACACGAACCACAGTGCGGGGTAATTGTTTGTTTAACCTCTCCGTTGTTCGTAGTAAATTTCACCATTCATTAAAATGGAATTTTCATTTGTATTTTTTGAACAGAGGCGACTTCTTGATATGGGTCAGCGCTCCTGTTTACGTTAACGGCTGTTTACGGTAGCGGCAAGAATATAGGTCAACATTGTGCCCGAGTGAATGTTTTCTCAAGCAGAACATATCAGCGTGCTAACTATGCATCCGACGTGTTACCCCTAATGTTTATGAGATGTCGGCAAGACCTATGGAGATTTTTTTTTTTTTTTTGCGGTTGATTCTTTTTTGTTTTGTTTGTTTATTAGGACAGAAGATGTTAATGTATTCTATTGCATAGATCATTATAGGTTGTTATATTATGATCATCATCTTTACGCATCATTTGATGTCTATTGTTTTTCTTGATATGTATGACTGTTTTAATTATAAATTAGTTCATTTCGATGCTATTTTTTATACTATTGTGTTTTGGATAATATGTAGTGTGTTAGATGGTAGTGACGTGTTGTTTACTATTCATGAATGCAATGAGCAGATTTATATTTAACCTTACTGGTTACAAACTTATGCCTATTTTTTATACTCTGGTGTAGAACTTGAAGTTTTTTTTGGTTTTGTTTTACAGATGTGTTGGGTAGAATAGTTTTGTACATGATGAGTTTGCCAGCCCTATGCACATACTCATTAGTTGGAATGTTACAATAGTTATTTTTAATATATCAGGTGGAGATAGATATAAATTTATTAACTGAATAACACTGTAGCTAAGCTGAACGTCATTGTCAGCCGGAAATATTTAAAGTTTAAATTGAACTGTATAGAGAAAATTAACAGCGTTTGCTGATATTGTTATTTGATTGAGAAATCTAGAGATCTGATTTAAGCACTTGCTTAACATTCATTACGTTGTTTTCATGTATTTGCAAACTTGTATTTTGGTAATAGTGTGTTTTTCTATGTGTTTCTCTGTGACGTATTTTTTGAAAAACTTACACGTGTTGTTTAGTGTTTGCTTAGATGCAGGAATTGTTATATGTCTCTCATTTTGCTAAAGCTAGTTTTTTGTTAATTTGTTAATTATAGATTTGAATTAATTAAATTAAAATACTATTTTTATGTAACTTAGCATTACGAAATATTTTTGTACAGTATTTTTTGGAAAATATTTTTTTTCCCAGACATTGTAATTTTTTATTTTTGTTTTTGTGTATGCCTAGCGTTTGACTATGTGCTATGTTTGATATGTAGAGTAATGTTAGTTCTTTAAAGAAAGTTTTTTGTTTGTTTTTTGGATGTTATGTTGTATTAGCGCTTGATTATGCGTTGGTCTTATAGCAATGCTATCACTTTTTTGTGTGGTGTCGATAATTTATTGTTGATTATGTATAACTTGTATAACTTGTTTAAATTACTGATTATGTTTGGTTTAGTTATAAACTATTTTTTGTAGTATTAGTATAGGAATACTTTGTTATTTTGTTTTGTGCTTTTCGATCGTGTTTGTATGTATTTTGAAATACGTTGTTGATCTAAATAGTTATTAGTATATATTTTTACCAACGTTCTCTATATTCATACCTTTTGCTTTCTATCTGTCTTTGTTGATTATGCTTCATTCCACTTCTTCTTTTCTGTTGTCTTTTCAGTATGGTTTCATATTTGGTGTACATTTCGTGCTTTATTTACGTTTCACTTCATTCTCCTTGTATACTTCTTCTTTCGCTTCTTATACTTTCATTCTATGTATTGTTACTTTAATGGTATAACTTAATATAGTGTAGCTACTTGTGATATTTGTAATTATTTTACATATAACAAATTGTTTGAATGTAATATTATTGTTTTTTCCTCATATTCTGATTTCATACTTACCTTTATTACGGATCATTTTTTCGTTTGCTTGATCTTGTCTTTTCTTTTACTATCGGTTGTTTCCTATTTAGTTGTGCTGTATTCACTTAACTTGGTTTTGTAATGCATTATTTTTGGTATGCTTAATTGATTACATTGGATACTTCATTTTTACATTTCACTTAATGCTTATATTTTGGAGATGTCTTATTTTAACTTAACTTAAGGTAATTCTTATACGCATGTGTTAGAGATTCATTGTCCTCTTAATTTTTTTTGGTTTTGGGGAATGTATTTGTCAAAAAATTGATAGAATCAATTTTTTTCTCTGGGGGTGAGGTAAGATGTAACGAACAGTTTTAGTGTAAGGGGAAGTAAACTGGAGTATGTTAGTAGTTGAAATAGATTTTGAGTTATAGCACTTAGTTGCTAGTTAGCTATCGAATTATTTAGAGAGTATCTCGTGATAGTTTCGAGAGACAGATTACAGACAGCGTGAAAAGCGCTGATATATTTATTCTGTAATGTTTTGAACGGAGTGAGAATAGCTCGCGGCTAGCCCGCAGATGATTGGTTGACTGAGTTGTGTTGACCGTGAGGAAGTCTCGTGTCTGCTTTTGAGCGGGACGAGTGTGTTATCTGGGGAGAGTGTTCCGGGCGTTTTGACCGGGTAGGAAGACAGTGTTTTTTTTGGGAAGTGTGAAATGCCTGTACAGTGCTGAATTTAAAATGTCGACGGATTTTTCGCTGTGGGTACAGCGTAGTATGAAACTGCAGTTTTTGATGATTGTGGAAATGTTTATAACTGCAGTGTGCAGTCTTTAAAGGCCATTATCTCCTGTGTGAGGAGTCTTGATTAATAAGAGTACTTTAGGCCATGAATCATGATAGCTCCTGTGAGAGGATTGTTATTGAGGATTCTTTATAGCGCTGAGTTTAATAAGAGTACTTTAGGCCATGAATCATGATAGCTCCTGTGAGAGGATTGTTATTGAGGATTCTTTATAGCGCTGAGTTTAATAAGAGTACTTTAGGCCATGAATCATGATAGCTCCTGTGAGAGGATTGTTATTGAGGATTCTTTATAGCGCTGAGTTTAATAAGAGTACTTTAGGCCATGAATCATGATAGCTCCTGTGAGAGGATTGTTATTGAGGATTCTTTAGAACGCTGAGTTTAATATGAGTACTCTAGGCCATGTATTATGATATCATTGTAGCTGCCGAGTGCGCAGTTATTATGTGGTACTTTATATCTTGTGTTGTGCTGTGAACGGTATTCTATGTGTATTTCATCAATGTGTTGTGACGTGAATAAACCCATATGAAATGTCACCAGTCGTTTACAACCATCCATGACTCTTGTGTACGTACCTGTGGTGTAAACGACTAAACCAACACACGCACTTAATATTACAAGTGTGACAGGGAACTTAACACGTATTTAGAAATAGCCCCGGAGTGGGCGTGGTCTATTTGTATCGAGAACCTGTGCATCGCTTACCAGTAGACTTCTACAGTGTTTGCCTGTGTGGCGTATATGTAGGTATCAACTGTAGACATTACCAGATCCACAACACAACAGTAACGTTAGCAGATAATTCAATAAGACACCATACACCAACCCTTTGTATCAGTTTCAGTGACAGCCATGATTGACTTTCACGTGCTTGACGGAGGTACAACAGTAATGACCTCCCGGATTTTCCTATTAACATTAGGGGGGTGTAACAATAAGGTTAGGCGGTAAGATCGGTGTAATATGAGGTCCGTGTAACTGTATCTGATTATGATAATTTGTAGTGAATATATACAGGGGTGTGGTTTGTGTATTTAGTTGTGTTATGTGGTCTTGTAGTCAGAAGACAAGAGGTGAAGGGGATTTAATATTAACAGAGATGGTGTACATATAAGTGTGTTAAATAATTGTGTTTAATTGATAACCTTACCGGGTCAGTCTTTAAGAAGAATAGGGATGGGAAAGTATTCAGTACCGGGGATTTTAGCTTCAGTGTTGTGACGCCTACAAGCGAGACAAGCACACAAAAGATTCAGGTCAGCCCGCGTGTGGGGTTTACGTAGCAGACGGCGAGTTAATTGGTGCGGGAGAGAGATAGGAGGGGAACTGTATATTGGTCTGACCTTTGGGCAGAAATATCTGTTTATTTCTTGTGAGTAGCTTGTGTGTAGGAGAGATTTATTAATTTAGGGGACATCAGGGTGTAGATGAATATTCGGCGTCAATGTGTTATTGTCTTAGGGATTTTTAATTATTGTATAGATGTTGTTATTTTTGTGTTTCTACGGCAGTCACGGCGTGGTGGAGATTATAGATAGCCCTAAGCCTACCACGGACTTTGCCTTCTCAGGAGAAGGAGGCACGAGACATCGCCGTAATTGAAGAAAACTGGGTACGCGCTTGTACCGGCGCCCAGTACATCTGCAACACTGAGAGGAATTAGAAGTTCTCTTGACGTGAGGAAATCTACGCCTCAGCGGGAGACTTGCCTCTAATTAAGGAGCTCTTAGCTCGCAAAGGCCAACACCATCAAAACAGGCTACGTTGTCTGGTGTTGTTTACACACTGCCATAATAATGCAGTGGGCCTAAACCTGAAGCGTGTTAACCCAGCAGTTTGAAGAATTGAGTGTCATCGGCAGTGATAACCTCTACAGCCTTAGGCAATTACATCGCTATCTTATTACCATTGCCCTCTTCATCAGTATTCGGGAAAAAAGAGAAGGAAAACATACCTTTCCAAGTGCTAACGAAAGGAGATGCGTGACGGAGAAGTAACTCATCAGAGCCTCAGATGAAGACGGTAGCGTCAGAGAGGCACTGAACCGAGACAGAGGAGTGAGAGAGAAGTTATCGAGGAACAGTAGGGTTAGGTAGAATACTTAGAGGACAGCCTCTATGTTAGCGCTGATAAAGTATATTGGCATAGTATTGCGGGTGGTGTATTTGATAGTGTGCAGGACCACCTAGAGCGCCTTTGAGACAGTAGTTATTTAGTTTTACATCTTCAGCGGGACAGTGTGTTAGTTAGTAACTATACTGCAGTCAGGAGTGGCTGCTCTTACTTAGAGACCCCCACCAAGTATCTTTCTTTATCCTTAGTTGTTTTTATGCTGGTGTGAAAGAGAGTGTGGAAATTTTTATATATTGTGTCTTTCACTTAAATTGTTCTTTTTCCGGGTTGTGCGAACTCGCACTTTTTATTTGTTTGCTATGGTATTGATTTGTTGTTTAATAAACTATAAAATGTACACTGGACCAGTTTATCTTTAACCAAACTGTACTTATATGCGTTGTCTGTATAGTACTGTCTGTGTAATTTAGTGAAACCTTATCTCCTTTTTGGTAGTCAGAGGTGGTGAGACAGTAGCTCGAAAATAAGTCACAAGTGGCAAGAGCGAGTCAATCTACGTTCTCACCCTTGAAGTTATAAGTCTCATCCTTCCACATTCGCTGTAATTCCCATCTAAATCTATCTTCTCAGACTTTCTCATAACTAATGTCTTGTCTCTGTACTCAGATAGACTCTAAAATTGAATGCCACTTCGTGACAGACTGTGTGTTAAATGTGTAAAGTACTAAGTTATTTTATTAGAGGAATTCTAGTGCCGCGATGCGCTGTATACAAGTGTGTACGTATTACCATTATTTTTATTTGTGTAGTGTTAAGTAATAGTTATATTGCATTCTTGTGAGCCGTAAGTGTGGTTAATTTTACATCAGTGATTTTTGTGAGAGAAAGATTAGCGTACCCTCTAGCTCTGTGAGTAGCCTATGCCTATTACGTTTAGTATAGAGCTGTAAGAATAGAGTATGTATATATATATATATATATATATATATATATATATATATATATATATATATATATATGTAAAAATATGATGATTCTTCTTACTACAACCTCTTGTAATGGATATAGTGGCCACCGCTGTAAAGAAGTTATACGACCACCAGTGTAAAGAAGTTATTTCTTACTACACCTGTAGTACACCACTGTAAAGTTCTGTTGTTTGCGACTCCACTGTAAAGAATCGAGCGTGGTGTATAGAACCTCACTGTAAAGTATGATGGCTGGTAGTACTTGTTACGGTATATGCTATTAACGCCGTCTGCTAAAGGTTAGCAGAAGTGCAATTGTAAAGGTTAAGACATTTAATATATTGCGATAGATGTTTCAATTATTGAACGCTCCTTACACGATCGATTATGACGTGTCTAGCGTTGTTTGGGTCACAGTCGGTAACTAGGAGACGCTACCCTTTGTTACTTGACCACCAAGCTGAATAGCTGCGTTTTTCTAACCTTCCAATTCAATGGCATGATATAGCCATTTATATGTGCATTTATGATCCACCAGGGTCAGTCCTAGAACTCTATATGAGAGGAAACTTACGGAGGTTAGTGTTTAACTAGAATCCTCAGAAGGAGGAGAATAATCGTCAAATTCGTATGAATATTCAGACTCGCAGTCTCACTGTCGGCAGGTAGCCATGTCTAGCTGCGCGTGCATATAGCTGTGATGTTCTGACGACAATACTGCATTGTATCCTTAAACGGACATTGACACGTAAACCAGCAGTCTACGTTATTGATTAATTTATGCATGACTTATACGGACTTATGTTCTGCTCCTATTTGAAATGATCATCCTGTGTGTACATGTGATTAAATATTACGGACTCAACCTGAAGGCATTAATTACTTCATTAATGTTGCTGAGTTCAAGTTACATGAACTACTTCTTCATACCATGCTACTGAGTTGTATGAACACCTTCACCCTAATTCGCGTAATAATAATAAACAAAGCACGATGAACAAAAGATCACTAAAGTAACCATACTCAGTGCATGATCTTCAACCGGCAAATAACTCAGCAACAAAGTGGCGGCCGAATGCGGGGAACGACAGAAAAAAGAAACAAACTTCTGTTCCTTACGCACAGATTAATCACAATATTTACGATCAAGTTTCGATCACATGATCCAGTCGAAGATGACGTCTTACTCATTATAATGCCTAACAACGTGACGTCACCGAAAGTCGTGTAGGTGAACTGTCGGAGAAACCAAAGTCGTTCTCTAAGCCTAACCAGGGGAAACATGAGCCATTGAAGCAAACACACGATATGGACTACAGGAGCAGACAGTCAGGGGCATTAGTCTAGCTGTTGACGACCTCTAGCACTGATCTAAGCAACGGAAAAGATAAGTTTAAACTGTCGTCATTGCAAACAGTAATACTGAGTCCATGCCTTTTGCCTGCATAGGCATGTCTTTTCTGAATGTGTTTCATGTATTTTTTGGGTTGTTTTAATGTGTTGTTAATTAGTGAGCGGTAGGGAGGATGAACCGAAATTAGATTCTGTGGCTCTCACGATGCCTGAATTGATTTCGGTCGTTTCTTAGGGCAGTTAAACGATTGCATTTTTGGAAGCCCCATTGAGGTTTGCCATTGGACTACCTGTCCAGATCTGCTATCGTTTGACGATTTGTGTTAGCTGTGCCGTTCCGTAGATAACTGGTGTATTTTATTTGTACTAAGTTCACATTTTTATTCAGTTTTGTATCATGTTCGTTAACTATTTCGTCCAGTCTACTCTTACTATCAATTTATTTTATGATTGTTAAATGTTCGTCCGTTATGAGTCCTGTGATGTCATCATTTTTTGCATTCATTTTTTTTTTTTTGTGTACTTTGAATATTAAGTTGACCTCGGGTCAGACCTTGACCCTTCATTTGGCTTGTGACACTTCCGCTTGTTTTATTTAGTTCATAAATTCATTTTTAATTGTGAAAATGTCTTGTTTGCGTCTTGACATTGTTTGTACCCTTTAGTTGCATCATTGTTTTGTTTGTCCTCATGATATATATTAAATACTACATTAATAATATAACATTATATTCAATAATACACTTGTAATTTAATTTAATTAATTTTTTTCTGATATTTAAGGTTAATATGGGACATTGCATAATTATGCAGTGATAGTCCAAGAAATTAGCACTACAATTTATAAGAGATGCCTAGGGCATAATAATATAATATATATATTGACCAAATAAAATAATCTTATAGTCTACCTTTGAGGTAATAGACCCATTATATATTATTTAATATACTTTTCTGGTACTAAGAGAGTGACTTAGTACATTGAACAATATAATTACTAGGAATCATACCCAACATTATTGGATATTGAGATTAATTGTGTGATGTAATTACATTATATTTAACAGATATCATAACTATTTATGATATAGTTAGTACTTAGATACAATATTGTTACAAAATATTGTCTATTGGTTGAACTTAGACATAAGAGTTCAGTACTATTGTGATTATTTATATTGAATATTCCTAAGTTGAGTAAGTATAATAATTACTCTGAAGCTACTATTGACTATTTTAATCAGTAATTATCAATAATTACTTACCAGATAAAAGTCAAAATGCTTACTATAGACCATTTCGTTAAAATTGGTAAGGAATATGGTTATAAATCTCAAGAACTTCGTCAGTTTGCTGAGGCAGAACTGGAAAAACATAAAGCAGAAATAGAGGAACAAAAGGCTGCATTAAAGAAAGAGGAGGAGGAACGTGAGATGAAGCAAATTGCCAAGGAAAAATAGATTAAGAGAGATTGCTCAACGTGAAAGAGAAGAGCAAAGAGCAATCGCCAGACAGGAAGAAGAGAATAAATTGAAACGAGAGGAAATTATTTTACAACAAGAAATGGAATTGGCGCGTATTAAATTGGAGACAGCAAGATTACAAGCACAAAGTGCTGATGCAAACCAGAATAATAACGCACAAAATGGATCGTCATCCAGCCAAACTAAACATTTCTACAACTTTAAATTACCCACTTTCAACTTAAACGTGGACGACCTTTCATCGTTCCTGTCACGTTTTGAACAGACTTGCAAAACAAATCATTTGCCCGAAGAGTCATGGGTACTCAAGTTAAATGAATTCTTGGTTGGAGAACCATTGACGGCTTCTCAAAATGCTGACCCATCAATAGCAAATAACTACGGTGCTATTAAGTCCTTGCTTTTACGAAGGTTTCACCTGGACGAGGAACACTGTAGGTTGAAATTTAAGGGAATTTTACCTGAATCTCCAAAAGATTTTGCAGGATTCATTGCGAACATACGCAATACATTTAATAGATGGATTGAACTGGCAGAAGTCAACAAATCGTACGACAAATTAGTTGATTTACTACTACGGGATAAGGTATTATCTTCGGTTAGCCAGCCATTCTTTGCATATTTGCAGGAGCGTAAACCAGGTACTATTGACGAGTTAGAAAAAATTTCTTTAAACTACTGTTCGGCACATCCGAATACAACCATTTCTAACTCCTCATTAAGAGAACCTCTACCTGTGGCGTCTAATATGGCCTACAATCATAATAACAAACAAAGACATCACAGTGTAGACAGAAGTAGGTTCCAAAGAAATCACAATGTTAACTTTCAGAAGGGACATAATAATGATTTCAACAATAAAAATGAGTTCAACAGAGGTAGATCACGAGATAGAAATTATTCACCTCAAACAAACTACCACAATAGTCAACATAACACTAATTATAATCGATCACATACCCCGAAAAATAACAATAACTGGAATGGTAATAATCATGGCTCGAGACATCGAGATAATAGTGACTATAGAGGACGACGAGATAATTCTAACAATTATACTCGGAATCGATCTCATTCTCGGGGATCATCTCATTACAACCATAATACAGGGGCGGCAGTTACAAATAATACTACCCCTATAGCTCAGGTCCCACTTGACAATAATACAACACAGTCTTCTGCTGCATGTTTTGCTATTAATTATAATGTGGCAAATAGTTGCCAACAATGCAATCTTATTTTTCAGAAGGCGAAAGAAACAGTGCTTAACTGCGGACATATTACACCAGAGGTAGGTCTTGCAGTCAACGATGGAACAGGCTTACTAATTTTTAACAGGGGATTAGTTAATGGATCCGTCGTCTCAGTGCTGAGGGATTCAGGATCCACGACGATTGGTGTACGTCAGTCGCTGGTACATCCTAGCTGTGCGACAGGAGAATATGTACGCTGCATGACATTTGGTGGAACTATTGAGTTTTACCCCACAGCTATTGTTCATATTAGAACACCCTTTTTCACAGGGAATGTAAAAGTATGTATGCTAAAAAAGCCTATAGCTGATCTGATGGTTGGTCGTATACACGGTAGTAAAGATTGTACTCCAGATGAGATCATAGAATGGGAGAAACATAACCTATGCACTGGAAACGCCGTGACGACTAGAGCGCAGACTCAACTCATGGAGAAAGTCGGTGATAATAAAATGGATGCAGACAACCAAGAGGAGTTTGTAGTCAATTCACCTATTGACAGGGAAACATTTGCAACCAAACAAAAAGAGGATAAATCTTTAAAAAAAATTTTTTAAGCTGGTTGATAAAGTTGACAATCTATCCTCAGGTAATAATAACAAACATTGGTTTGTTATTAAAAATGACATATTGATTAGATGTTTTAATGACAAATCACAAATGAAACAACAAGTTATGGTCCCGTATACTTTTAGACGGTACATTCTTCAACATGCACATGACTCACATTGTGCTGGACATATGGGATATACTCGAACACGATCTCGAGTACTGTCTTCATTCTTTTGGCCAGGAGTGTCAAGAGATATTTCGCAGTATGTACGTTCCTGTACTACATGCCAAGAAGTGAAAGCACGTGGAGCTTTTCACACGGCGCCTATTCAGGCTTGCGATATCTCAGTAAGACCTTTTGACAAGATGGCCATAGATATTATTGGTCCATTGCTACCATCGGCCAGAGGACATAGATTCGTCCTTACGTGCATTGATTTGTGCACACGATGGCCAGAAGCTATCCCATTAAAGACCACCACTACCACAGATGTAGCTGATGCACTACATCTCATCTTTTCTAGAATAGGGTTTATTAGAAAACTTTTATCAGACCATGGGTCACAGTTCATATCTGACACCATGAAGGAAGTCATGAAAACTTGGAACATTGATAGGAATTTAAGTAGTATTTATCATCCTATGAGTAATGGTGCGGTTGAAAGACTTAACCGTACACTTAAACAACTACTACATAAGGTTACTGTTAAGCACCCTCATGACTGGGACAGAGCACTCCCAGCTGTTCTATTTGCTTATCGGGAGGTACCGCATGAACAAACTGGCTTCTCTCCCTTTGAATTAGTTTTTGGTGCTCCCCCAAGAGGTCCTATGGGACTAATAAAAGACTTATTAATTGACGCGGAGATGACTCAGGACACTCAGTCATCTTACGAGTATGTGATTAATCTTCGGAAGAACATTATTGAGTCTTGCCAGTTGGCAACAGCTTCTTCTGAGGCTGCAAAAGCTAAGGCTCGATCTCTACAAAATAGGTCTCGACGATTACGCCAATTATTCCCAGGCGATGAGGCTTATGTGTTACTTCCTCACAATAACAATAAATTATTGATATCTTGGAATGGTCCTTACAAAGTCATTGATAAAATTTCCGACGTTGATTACGTCTTAGATATCAAGGGACACAAAAAGATATTTCATATTAACATGCTCAAGCAATTTCATACACGTCCTGAACACTTACAGTCAATTTTTCATGAACTAGATGACAACACAGTATCTACTTGTTATTATTCCAACTTATCCGTCATCCAGGAAGAAGAATCTTCTTTTCCTGAGGTACAGTTACCGTTACCGGTACCAGTAGTTCAACCTACTGAATCTTGGCGGGATGTAACCATCTCTTCAACGGTTACACCGCAACAGCGTCTACAGATTGCTAATCTATTACAATCTTATCCAGATGTGTTGACCGACGTCCCGGGTCGCACATCAGCTATCAGTCATGACATTACTCTCAATGATGATACACCTATTCGTGTACATCCCTATTCGGTTCCTTTACATTTCCTTGCTAAAACTACTAAGGAACTTGAACAGATGTTGTCTCTGGGAATCATTGAGACTAGTAATTCGCCATTCTCTTCTCCCTTAGTGATTGTCCGGAAGAAGGACAATAACATCAGACTATGTGTTGACTATAGAAAATTAAATGCTAAGACTATAGTTGACAGCGAACCACATCCACTTATCGACGACTTACTGCCACGTCTATCCAACGCAACTATATTTAGTAAGATAGACTTAACTAAAGGTTATTGGCAGATACCACTGACCGAAAAGGCTAAGTACTACACCGCATTTTCCACTCCACAAGGTCTATACCAGTGGAATGTGATGCCTTTTGGGCTTGTTAATGCGCCAGCTACCTTCATTCGCCTGATGCGACAAATTTTATCAGGTAGACCAGACGTTATTACATATATTGACGACATATGCTTGTTTAGTTCGTCGTTTGAGGAACATGTTTCGGGACTTAGATATGTTTTCGACACTCTAAGGAATTATAATCTAACTGCTAAACCTACAAAGGTTCAAATCGCGTGTAATGAGATAACCTTTTTGGGACATATCATTGAATCGGGATATATCCAAACGTTACCTAGTACAGTCTCCAAAATTCTAAACATAGCAGTTCCTCAGACGAAGAAACAGGTCAGGAGTTTGTTAGGACTTGTTCAATATTACAGTAGATTCATACCAAACTTGTCATCCATCACGGCTGTATTGTCTTCATTGTTAAAAAAAGACATGCCGGTGAAGGTGACATGGACTGGTATATGCAATGAAACTTTCAACAAAATTATAAATTTGTTCTCGCATGAACCAATTTTAAGACTTCCCGATGCTTCCAAAAGATTTTTCTTACGAACAGATGCTTGTAACTACGGCATTGGTGCTATATGGTTTATTTTAAACAATTTTATTATAAACCTCCCTATGGCCCAATTTATTATAATAGAAGTATATAATATTATACAAAAAACATAACAAAAATAAACCACAACCACTTTCAATTATTAATTTTAATTTTTTAGTGTGTTTTATTTTTATTTTTTTATATTTTTTAATACACCCAACAATTTTTTTTTAAATTTTTTTTTTTTTTTTTTTTTTAATTTTTTTTTTTTTTTATCAAAATATAAATTTTTTTTAGCTAACAAAAAATTTTTTTTTTTTTTTAACCACATATTTCACAATATTTTAATATAAATTTTATTTATTTTTAATCATTTTTTTACATATTTTTTATTTTTATTTGATTTTTTTTTACCTTTTTTAATTAACTTATATTCCATTATTTTATATTAATTTTCATTTTTTTATTATATTTATTATTTTTTTTTTAAATTAATTTTAAATTAATCCCCCTTTCCACTAAAAAACATTTAACCAAAATAACCCATTCCCAATACCCCCACCAATTTTCAAATTAAAATTTTTTAATATTTTTATGTTTTTTAATTATTTTTTT